>JBANCW010000036.1:0-49549 GCA_037040085.1 Colocasiomyia kotana | reverse complement strand
CAATGAACTTTAAATATCGCTAAACCAACAAGACTTTATACAAACACGTAAATTATTTATTATTATTTATTTATTTAGTTTTTTTTTACACAACACATGTATACACGACTAGAGAAGTGATAATAAACCGAGAGAATACCTGATCAATATTCTAGTACACACAATGAACTATGTACATACATACATAAATAGCATCGTTTATAGCTGCTGGCGCCTTGCCTACTAACCTTGATTATGATACACTTACATTGCATACCACATAGGTATATACTATGTACATATGTACATGCATACATACATACATACATATATACATACACACACGTGTATAGATTTTATGTGCGGGCACTTATCAATTAAACCAAAATAGTGTAATAGCATTTATTACAAAAGCAGTCCGCGTGCGCTTATACTATCTTCTGTGCTATGCACTTTGACGTCAGTAATAGAAGCAACGAAAAAGAGGAAGCACAGCATACAAGCTGTATTGGTGAAACGACAAGTAACAGTTAACTGTGCATTTATCAAAATCTGATGCATACCAGCGAATAAAAAAACCATAGAAATGTAAATTGACGAGGATTCTCTCTTTCTCTCGAAATTTCGTCTGAATTGACGTTGTTTCGCTAGCATAACGGTTTGTTAGTTAACTTTTTGCATAGCTATGCATTTCGGTACTCGCTAACTCTAAATGCAGCAAATGTGGCGCTCTCTTCTCTCTTTTGAGTCCAGCCCGATATCAGCGAACACACAGTTGTATAGCGTTGTTAGAGTTGGAATAGCATGTCTACTATCGGAGTGTAGAAGTTTGATTTAAATCGAATCGATTCAATAAAATATAATCACATTGATTACCATACAAAGCAATATTTTGCTTGAAGATTTTTGATCTCAATCCAACAAATTAATAATTTTGTTTGTGGTTTAATTGCTTGATTCTCTTTTATTTTTATATTAAAATAAATGCTTACACATCGATGATTAATCGTTTCTTTTATTGAAAACATTGAGAAGAATCGATGAATTAGAGTGATAAAAAAAAAAAACGCAAAACCCCTTGCAGCTTGTACTGAACTAAACTCAGTTATCCTGACGCATTACCGCATGTATATACATAAATATGTATTACATACATACATGCCTAGCATCATCATATGTTCGATCATGTGGTACGGCTATTTAGCAGTCACACACATATGCACATTAAAACATCTGACATACATAGCGGGTGTGACGACAACAGTGTAAATGTATGTGTGTGTGATTAGGAGCATGTGACCATTTGTAAAATGTACCCGCTTATATTTTGGGCGGCACACGCATACTGATAAAGGTGCGTAAGTTAATTTTGCCTTCGCTGCGACTATAGAAGAAGCACACATAAAAAGCGACAAAGAAAGCGGGCGACCGACCATTAAAGTGGCGCAGCCTCAATAACAAAGCAAAAACAAAATGAACAGTTATTGACTGAAGCAAGCGCTAGGCAGGCAAGAAAGTAAAAGTTGAAATCAACGATGTTTTATTGTTATTTGTTGGTGGCGATGCTTGTGCATAATGTACATAAATGTATATGCACATATGTACATTATACATATGCATGTGTGTATGTATGTATATGGTATGCTTATAAGGACTCTTTGGGCTGCTTATTCTTTGCTTGCCACAAATACTATGTATGTGTGACACGTCACATATTGCAATAAATTATATATGTATGTATGTATGTATGTATGCATGTGTGTATATATAACCTAAAAAATATATTTAACGTATTCATTAAAGTGCGTTTCACAGTGGCATTCAACAGTGCTGCCATAAGAGCGATCGCGAGAGGCAAAGCAGAAAAGCAAAAGACACAACGATGAGTAATACAATACAATATATGACAAGGCACGATTCAGCTTGTCGAATGGA
Source organism: Colocasiomyia kotana (assembly GCA_037040085.1). Classification (NCBI taxonomy): domain Eukaryota; kingdom Metazoa; phylum Arthropoda; class Insecta; order Diptera; family Drosophilidae; genus Colocasiomyia; species Colocasiomyia kotana. Next base: position 47,635 of record JBANCW010000036.1, on the reverse strand, counting down.
TGCACAGCACAGATAGGTGAGAGGTTATAGAAAAAATGTAACAATTACATACATGCATAAATGAAACTCAGTTAGACCGCATTAAATATGCAAAGCAATGTTGCCGCTCCCTTGCTATCTTTGCTGTTTTGTGCCTCTCAATAATTGACGCAAGCCAGCTGCAAAATCAGCTGGTTAAGCGGTCGTCCGCAGCAGCAGCGTTTTGGTTAATAAACTTGACAATCAAATTCAAAATATGCAGGTAACGACCGACGACTGTTGCCGTTGTTGTTATTGTTGTTAAAATGCCGTTTAGCAACTAGAAATGTTAGCAGCAAGCAGAGAGAACCGACAAGCAAACAACTTGTTTACATGTAGTATATTTCTTATTGACGGCACTGGCGAGTTAATTATGCTGATGATGTGTAAATACATACATATACATATGTATATGCATGCAATGTATTACAAATATGTGTAACCGTTATATATTAATTACATACGAATAAAATGTAAAATTCTATAATACGGTTCATACATACATAATTGCAGCTTTTGTCAAATAGCAAACACAACAGCTAAAATACGCAATGACAAGCCATTTGCGTAATGCAAGCAGGCAGAGAGTGCGTCAGCAGCAGCAGCAGCAACAACAACAAACAACAGCGAGAGCGGCAGCGAGAACAATCTCTAAATTTGTCGTATGTAGAAAAGTTACGTAGACAACGACAACGCACTTACAGTTACAACAATTAGTTTATTGCCGTTTGCTAAAACCAGGTCAATATCTTAATTAATTTTAATGGGCTTAATTTATTGAAAGGCTGAAAATAAAAATACTACATAATAGATTGTGTATGTGTGTGTGTGCGTGCGTGTGATTGCATTTACATGCACATGTATGTATATATTGTACATGCTAACAACTATCAATGGCATTAAAATGTGTTTGACAAACGATTAAGAACAATACACACATGCACATGCATACATATACATATATATATATGTGTATATTTACATAGTACATAGCCAAACATTGTATGTATGTATGTAGATAAAACATGCCGATAAAAGGCGTCATGGGCACATAAAAATGTGATTTCCACACCAGTCAGTTGATTTCGTTTTGGCTTTATGACGATACTTTGTACATACGTACACACATATGTATATATGCACATACTATGTGTTTGTCGGAAATAAAGTATAAATTTGTAAAATGATCATTTCGAATACTACTTGCTGATAAGAGTCGAAAGGGAAGTAGGCAAAAAAAATAATAATGTATGGTATGTGGTAGTTCCAGAGCAATAACAAACATACATACATATGTATGTACTATTTTAAGCATTTCACTTAATTGCTAAGTAAGATTGCTCTAAGAAAGAAAAATAAAACGATTAGGTTGCCTGTGACAGCTGAATTTCCTTATCTACGAAATATATACTGTTCAGTAAGAAGAGGTCCGATAAATTTGTAAAACAAAAAAAAAAGGCGTGTGTTTTAAAACGGCATTTAAAATAACAGTGTGGTATACAAAAATTATTATTTCAAAACTATACGATTATGCAAATATGCATACATGAATCACAAAAAATAAAATAAAGTTTACAAAATCGGCTTACGAGCTTCAGCAGCATAAAGATTGCAAGATCAAATGACGATTAAGTGTTGTATCAGGCAGAAAGCTCTGCTCGAATTATCGATAGCCCCCCGTGACGCAATCATCGATTGATGGCATAATCAGCTGTAAAGCTGCAGGTGGGTAGAAAGGAGTTTACTACACACGTGTATATATCAGCGAATTTCTTCAATGCAAGTATATTTTATTTTTATTTTTTAATTGCGTATGCTATGTGATTAAATATGTACATATGTATAAATCGAACAGTAAAACAAGCATTTTGTTTCTTTTCAGAACTAGCCGCACCTAAAACAAAAAATAATCTATTACATCACAACGAAAAGCAGCCCACACATGCCTCTATGTATATGTATGTATGAATGAATATATAGAAGCGGAAGACGATAGATAAACATATAGACACACGCACACACACATACAGGCATACATACGCCTATGCAAATTGAGTTGAGCATTGTGTTCCCTGCTGCTATTTGCGTGTTAGCATAACAACGCCATTTTCAATTTCAAATTTTTACTTCAATTGCTGGGAGAAATCAAATACATTGTAGAACGAGCATATATCTACTAATCTATAGGTAAAAACTTCTTTTGTGGGTTGTCCAACTACAACAAAAGCTATGCTAACCAAAAGTAAAACTATGTCGGCGGCTAAAGAAAATTTTATACTTTTTCTACCGCCGTCACCGTGCTGCTTGTCGCGCTGAAAATATAGAGAGAGAGCTACAACAGCGTCAGCCGCAGCCGCTACAAAGCGACAAAAGAGCAACAATGGCGAATTCGTATTTGATTGCGCGTGCAACGATGACAACAGCCGAACGACAACGGCGGCTTTAGCCAGCCGAAGTTCGTTGAAATTTCGAATGTATGAAAACAACATTCAGTCTGCCGCTAACACGGCCCGAGCGTTTAGCTCGAAAACGCGACAGAGGGGCCGTCCAAGCGAAAAAAAATGAAAAAGAAATACATAGCTGCTGGGTCAGCACAGCAGCGGCGACGACGGCGACTCTGACAAGCGCAGCGTTGCCATGCGAGTTTGTGTCAAGCGTGTGTGTGCATATGTGCGTCGTGCGTGTCTGTGTGTATTGGCTGCGACAATGCGCTGTGCTGTGCTTTTGCCGTTCCGTTCATCGTTTGGCTATTTTCCATCCATTATAAAATACGAAATTATTTGAAGAATGCGACGACAGCAACGACGATGACGCCGGCAAAAGCAACAAAAATACACTCACGCTTGCAATCATATGTATATACATGATCACATTGCGCTGTGTGTGTATGTAGCTGATTGGCTTGGCATTTTGTATATTTATATAAATAGCCAACGTGCATATAGTCAGCTAGACAAGGCACGGCAAACGACACAGTAGTAGCTGACGTCATAGCAGAAGGATGCATTAACAATAAACCGTTAAAGCAGTAGCAGCTAGAAAATATGTTCCCATGTTCAAATGCACACACACATAAACACGCGTACACAGATCCGTACATGTGTACGTCGCAGTAGGTTGAATGCCCTTGAAGAGACCATCAAATGGGTGAATCGACACACCCACAGAGACAAAGATAATGACGCTGCTTCGACTGTTGTGACTGTAACTTCTGTCCACTCCCACCCACAAAACAAACACACGCAAACTGCGAAGCTGCCAGAATACTGCAGTTTTCATATTTCTTTTTTCTTTTCTTATACCAGTGATGCAATTAATATTACTCATATGAGCGAAATGAGTAATTTAAGTAGCAACCAATTTTTTTCTGCTTCCTGGCCCAAGGGTACTATGTATAAATGCCGTACTGTCAGACAGTTCAAGGCAAAAAAAAATAGGAATGAAATGAGTGAGCAGCACACGTGTGGCAACAACACTGTGTGTGTGTCGTTTAAGCGACCAAAATGAGAACACTCATAGCACAGCAAGTCAACGAAAGTGAGTGCAAAAGCGACAAAGCAACAATTGAGCACAGTTATATTGAGCGCAGCTTGCATGGGCGCTGAGCTAAATTGTTGCCATTGTGTCGTGTGTGCGTCTGTGTCTGTGTCTCTATGTAGGCACCACCACATGAAATTCGATTTTTTTTTTGTTTTGTATGATCTGCATTTCTTTTTGTTCATGAGCAAAATTGTCGTAAATTTTAATACTTAAAATTAGCAACAAATAATTTTGCACTGAGGGTCATCCGACTGTTGTAATAGACAAGCAACATAAATTTTGTGGGCATGTGCAGAATGCATGCTAGTCTCACACCACACACGAACTAGTTATGAAATTAAGAAGTAACGAAACAAAAGAGAGCAATGTGCACTGCGCGCAGCGCTATTAGCGAGTGGAAATAGCAATAGGAGGCGAAGAAAAAGTGTAATTTTTTATTTATTTTATTTTTTTTTTGCAAAAAGGCAATGAAAATTACGTTTATTTAATTGAATTCGATTTTCTTTTTTTTTTCCAGTTTATATTGTATGTATAGCCAATTTTGTTCTGTAAACTTTCGTAAAGCAGAAATTGACTCAAAAAAAAAGTTTAAGTGATATACTATACTATGTTTGAATGTTGACTATGCTCTGACATGCGCTTGCCGCTGATTTTTGTTGTTGCTGCTGTTGATTGCTGCTCTTGTTGTTGTCTGTCCAGCACACTCAACACTTAAAAGCTAGGTTACAAATTCGGTTAGCCTACAAAGTTACAACTATGAGTAAATAATAAAAACTAAAAAGCAAATAATCAAAACAAATAAAAAAAATTGAATAAATCACCTTTTGATTTTAGTAGGTCGCACGTTGCGTTGTAATATTCTTGCTTTTGCTTGCCACTCGTTAATGCTCGTCTTCTGCACTGTTGCGGTGCCGCTTATTACTTTCAGTAAGCCTTCTTGCTTGCACTACTGCCTACAACTACAACAAGGCTGTTGTTGTTGCTATTCTGTTCTCAGTTGAAGCGCAAGCGATGTTGGCGAGCAAGAGAGCAAAGAATACCTTTTTATAAGAACTTCCCGCTACTTTTTTTTTTATTAAATTTGTTTTTTCTTTGTACACTTTTTTCTTTTGCTTTGTGTCGTCTTTGTGTTGGTTGCTTTGATGTTCGGATGGCTGTTGTCTTGATATTTTATACGCAGTTCGTTATCATGTACAAACAAACAACTGTAACTGTAAATCAAGTATTCATGTAGAGATTGGCAGGCAGTGTTTTTGTTGCTCTCCCTAAATTAGCACGATTAACAAAATATGCATTAAGAATAGGGAACAGCAACAATGGCAGCATTACCATTAGCTAATTAACAGCATGGCGGAAGGCCCGAATGGAAGTTAAGTAAGTTGTAAGCAGGTTGCGGGCGGTGGAATTCTATGAGACGACGACAATTGACGAACGACGGCGAATATCGCATGCGAAACGGCAGCGACAAGGCTACAGCCAGGCGAAAAGAGACGTCAACGAAGTTCAATTCGTTAGCTGCTGCTTTGTCGCTGAGCATACACAACAATGGCAATATGGTCAGTCAGTGTGTGAGTTTACGGCGATGGCGATGAACGAAAAACGCGCACAGCACAAAGCGGGCACGGTACGGTAAAGCGACGCGACACAAAACTACACAACGTATACACACACGCACACAGACACATACTGTGAGCGTTCATTTTTAAAGTTCGCTCTCTCACCCTATCTGCCGTGCGCTCTTGCAACCATTCATTACCACACTTTGCACTCTACACACGTTTCTCCGGTTTCATTGTATTTTGCCCATTCGAGTTTTCTTTTTTTTTTTTGCTTGTTGTCGCCGTGCCGCGACTTTGTAGTTGGTGCTCTTGCTCAGCAGCAACGCAATAAAAGTTCAAAAACAGTTGAAGTATACCGCGACGCGAGTAAAAATCTTTCTTCACCGTCGTCGTGTCTTCCGCGAATTTCTTTTTCAATTTTAAGAAAAAAGGTTTCGTTTTCGATTTTGGCTGACTAAACCCTTTTCAAATCAATTTAAATTAATTTTTTGATGGTAAATTCTATAAATTTGTAACGTGTTGTGTATAATACAAATTAAATAATATAACTGTTCTCTCTATATATATATATACACACATATATGCATATATATTCGAAATTATTACTTATATGAAAATGCAATGTGCTACTTTATAGGAAACAATAAAATGCGTCGTTTTATTTATTCGTTTCTCAAATTCAATATATATTTTAATAAAATGAAGCAAAAAAAATCATTTCAGTGTGCGCGAGTGTAAATGAATTTCCAAAAAAAAAAATTCATAGTTGCTTGCCATGTTGCTTTGCCTATAATTTGCATAAATTGTATCGTTGTAATATATTTGTTTTCAATAATTATTACGGCGTTAATTTGACTTGTTTTCGTGAATTGTTGTTTTCGAATTTATATATTAATTTATATACCAGCAGAAAAAAATGACCAAAAAATAAATTCTGAGAGCACAGTCTGAGCACACACGTACACGTACGTCTTCACTGTCGCTCGGCTCTCTAACAACTGAAAACGAGGCTGGCCATTCGTCAATTGATGTTGCCTCAGCGAATGCTGGTTCTGTGCAACTGGCAATGTCAGGAAGCACCAATGTTGGCTTGCCAGTGTTGAGCAGCGCAACTGCAACAACCGGTACTAAAAGCGACTCTGCCTGGGGCACATATCAAATTATGTATATTTGCATTTTGAAAATAAAATAGTTGTTAAGCATTTGCATTGAAAAAAAATATGTTATAGCGTTTTTGCATTCAAATAAAATCACATTTAAATAAATACAAACGAATTCTTTATAATTGTGTGTTTTATTGCATTATTTAACTGTTTGATGCTCAAGTGAAATGCACGTTTTAGCACACTGTAGCGACTATTAACCAGCACTATGCGTTGCAGTTATAAGCAACCCTGCCCTAAAAGCAACCCTGCTGCTTGCAGCTGCTATTTTTTTAATATATTTTTTATAGACCCACATGAATTAATCTAGCAATACCTATAGCATTGTGGCCCACGGTACTTTCAAATGTTTCCCAAATCCGCCATGCTACTGTGCACCTGCGTGCTGCTGGTAACCACAAATATAGTCATTGCCATACCACAAGTCGATGAACAATTTCACGAAGAGCTTGTCGTACGCCCGCTTGCCGGCGATCATGTAAACACATATTTGCAGTTTACCACCCGGTGGCACTACGGCTCCACGAACAATCGTAAGTATTTGCAGTATGTGTGTGTGCGTTTTTTTTTTTTTAAGTGCTAATGCTACAAACACTGTACTTGCTCTTGTAGTGTATCACACACAATTAACGCCACGCGTTATTGCGGAAATTCTACAGACATACGACGTGAAGGAGTTGCACATCAGCCTCACCCAAGGTCTGTGGCGCTATGAGACCTGGGGATATCCGATTGTTGAGGCCACTGGCGGTGCGGAAGTCTGGGCCTGGTTTAGTGCGCCAAATCTAACGGATGCCAAAGTAAACACGCAATGGAATCAGCTGGCAAATGTATTTTCTGGTGTTTTGTGCGCTTCGCTGAATTTCGTTGACAACACTAACAGCATAGCTCCAAATCGTACATTCCGTCCGCAGTTTATGGACGCAAGCAGCGTCGGGACGAACAGCACATCGAAATATGTGCGTTATGCGACTTTACCGCGGGAAATTGTCTGCACTGAGAATCTAACGCCCTGGAAGAAGCTGTTGCCTTGCGGCAGTGCAGCTGGCTTTGCCTCACTGCTTAACTCTGGCTATGTGCACAATACGAAATATCATTCGCTCACTCTGAAAGTACGCACACTGTGCGACGAACATGAGAGCCGTAATTGCATTTTGGAGCTAACGCAAACAGCCAATCTGGTATACGATCTGAAGCTGCTGGACCAGAGCAACACAGAGTTTTCGCTACGACGCCTATTTGGCATGGGTCTCAATGGCTACTGTGAGCTGGCCAACAGTAGCAAGATCTATGTGCAGCTAAATGAGCAGGGCGAACGCTTTCAACTAGTGCCACCTCCGCCACATGAAGTGATTACCATACGTGGCGGCTCCAAAACCGTTTACGGTGTCTACAACATGCAGGAGCAGTTCGACAACCAGGGTGAACGCCTATTTAATATAGCCTGGGTATCGCCGAAAGGTGAACGCATGCCAAGACGCATATCGCCCATACAGCCACCACCGCTATATGCGCACCGCTACTTGCTGGGCAATGGCCAGGAACATGGACGTATCGTTACCGAGCTGACCAACAGTCACTACAAAGAGCTGCCCGTAGTACTGCAAGAGGTTGTGCCCTGGTATGTGCGCACCTATCTGCACACACTGCGCATACACACCAAAAAGAATCGCATGCACGACTATGATGACAAACTGTTGCAATTCAAGCTGCTGCACTATGCGCCCGGCAAGCAACGTGAGCTGCCCACACATTTGGAAATCGGTTTCATAATGCCGCCACAGAGCACAGCACTAATTACCATCGAAGTGGACTATTTGCTGCTGAAGTGGCTCGAATATCCGCCAGATGCCAATCATGGTCACTACATTGGGGCTGCCGTCATAAACACGCTGCTGCCGATGGGTCGAAATTACACTGCGTTGCCGCTTGAAGGTCATCTATTTGAGCATTCATTTAATGCCACACGTCCTGCCTACTGTCTGACACTGCATACGGAGTCGTTGATAGTGTCGCTGCCCACGCCGGACTTTAGCATGCCCTACAATGTCATCTGTCTGGCCTGCACTGTAGTCGCATTGGCTTTCGGGCCCATACACAGCGTGGCCACCAAGCTGATTATTGCGGAGCGAAACACGACCATTCCACGCAATATTTTGCGCAAACTTTGGCAGAGGATATGCAGATGCGGCAAAGCGCAGCCCGTCAAGCAGCACATGACTGAAGAAGAGACGTCACAGGCAGAAGACGCAACAGCGGACACACAGACCAGAATTGATGAACTGCAGTAGAGGTGCATATGTGATACAACACTACGAAAGCAAACACACCCACACACACACATAGGCAGAACAGTCAACGCTACTATTCCAAAGTATTCCCGCGCCATTTCAATGAATTTAAATCAAATAAAATGTCAGCATACATACATATATACATACACACATACATAGTATATGTTAACTGTGTAGTTTGGCAATAACGTTAAAATTTCATGTCGTTTTGCAATAATTTCAAATTCGTCTCTTATTTTTGCATTTTGTTTTGTTGTTTTTCTTTTTTAATATAAGAATTTTTAATAATAATAATTTTAATAGCATTTCTACACACTTAAATGTATATTATTACATCGTACGCATTACAATTACATACATACATACTCATTTTGTTGCTTCTTATTTTTTGCTGTTTTAATGCTAACGGATAACGCTATGCTTCCTCCTTTGTTAAGCTTACAACTACTATGCATTTTGTATGTATTAGAGCGAATCAGCGTAACTGCAACTACGGTGCACTAGAGCGAGTTAGCACTACTCCGTATTTCGTTTCTTTTTAATTTTTGTTTTTCGTCGACTGTCTGAAATAAACTTTATATGCGTATTTAATATGTATGGATGTAGTATATATGTATATGTTATGTTGTTGTTTTTTTTTTTTTTTTGTAATTGGAATATGCATAATTAAATGTGTTTGTATTTATTTTTAGTTTTGTTTAAATAAAGTAAAGTTTAAATTTGATACATGCAATTACTTTTTACGGGTTTCCTTTTATTTTTTAAATAGTTTTTTCTTGTATGCATGTTTTATGCGTGCGTGTGTGTGTGAGTGTTTCTGTGTATAAATATAAGTATACGTTGAGCTTAAAAGTACAATTTGCTGTTGCTGCGTTCTACATACAGTTTGTTTTATTTATTAAATTATTATTATAATTATTTTTATATATATATTTTATTTTTTTTGTTTATTTTTTTGACAAATTGGGAGGACGAGGGGTTCTGACGATTTGTTCTTTAATATATATATATATGTATATATATATATACATATATATATACTATATGAAAAAAAAAACACTAATTTATTTCTATGCGATATTAAAACATATTCAAAACACTAAAGAACCACATAAAATAGCACACTATTCATGGCTATTTCCCCATATTGTACGTACGTAGATTAAAAAAAAAAATTATATAGTTATTAAACATATTGTATGCGGGGTTCATAAGAGAAAGCCGCAAAATTACAAAACTAATGCTAAATTATTTATTTCGTAGTTGTTATTGTTGTTGCTGATTTTTTTTTTTACTTCTTTACTTTTTGTTTAAAAGTATGCATGGCGCCTGCCACACATGCATACATAATACACACACGGACACACACGCACACACACACATGCGCACACCTTCAGCGTTACAGTTACACATTACAAAGGGCTTACAAGTACAATATATACTTAAGAGGAAAGTTTAAAAAGAAAATCGACTAAGAAATAAAATCAAATAGCTTTGATCATGTGTATGTGCATGTGCATGTGTGTGCGCGTGCGTGTGTCTGTTTCTGTGTGCATGTGTATGTGCGTGCGAAGTGTATTCATTGCATATATGAGAATTACTTGGGAGCCGCTTCACGCCAGACGTACGTTATGTTGTCCACAAGGCCGGGCACCACCATTGGTGGTGCCAGTTTACGCGCGCCAATGCCAACGCCCGTTAGGACGCCGGCGGACGCCGCGTCTCACTGCGGCGGCTGATTGCCATAATAGGCGTATGCGCCTGCTGGCGGTGGCCCCTGCGGAGCACCTGGCGGTGGCATCTGAGCACCGGCTGGCCTATAGCCTTGATAGCCCTGTGTGGGCGGATACTGTGCATAGCCCGCCGCTTGGGGTGGCTGATGGTAGCCATGTCCCGGGTATGCGCTGCCAGGTGGTGGCGGTCCGTATGCTTGTGGTGGTGGTGGTGCGCCGTATGGCTGGCCACCAGGCGCCGGCTGATACTGGTTTGGCGGCATCGGTGGCGCTGTGCCATTTGGTGGTGGCGGCGCTGTTGTATTCGGCGGCCCAGTGGGCGGTGGCTGTTGTTGTTGCTGCTGTTGTTGTTGTTGTTGTTGTGGTGGCGGTGGTGGGCCACCTTGCTGCTGCTGCGGAGGCTGCACGGGTGCACCGTAGGGTCCACCTAGGCCCACGCCACCGCCTGCCACACTAGTTGGCGGCGTTGAGTAAGTGGGCTGCTGTTGTGATGGCAGCGGTGCCACGCCCGAAACCACTGGGCCCATTTGTTGCGATTGCTGCTGCTGCTGCTGTTGTTGTTGCTGTTGTGGCGGCGGTGGTGCATATTGCGGTTGCTGTTGTTGACCACCGGCGCTGGGTGCCTGCTGGTTGGGTGGCACATTGACGGCTGAATTGGGACCGCCCATGCCGCCCACCGATGTGGGCGGTGGCGTCGATTGCGGCGCATTCGGACCGTTCGGATTGTTGACGTTCGGCGCGCCCGGCTGCTGTTGCTGGTTGGGCGCTTGTGGCGGTGGTGTTTGACTTGGCGCGGTGCTGTAACTGCCCGGTGGCGGCGGCCCCGGATTGCCACCGGCTACGCTGGTAGCTTGTTGTGCATTCGGCGGCGGAGGCTGACCTGGATAACCACCGGGTGCTGCACCTGCGCTTTGCTGATATGCTTGATACGGCGACTGTGCGTTACTTGTGGGCGGTGGCGGTCCATAGTTGCCGGGCGGTGCACCACCACCAGCGCCTTGGCCGTACTGATTAGGCGGATAGCCCGCATAGCCCATGGGCGGAGGACCGCCAGCGGTGTTTTGCGGTGGCGGCGGTCCATACTGATTGGGCACAACATTTTGTGGCGGTCCAGGTGGCGGGGCCTGACCCGCACCCGTCGGCGGTGGCCCGTACATTTGTGCTGGCGGCGGCTGTTGCCCTGGTGGCACCTGTTGGCTATTGGGCGGCGGTGGATAAGCGCCCGGTGGTGGTGCCTGCTGCTGACCACCTGCATTCGGCTGATAGGCATGCACGCCCTGAGCACCGCCCGCTGTTGAGGTCGGTGGCATGCCCGCATGATGATAGCCGCCTTGCGTATTTGGCGGTGGTGGTGGACCATAACCCTGGGTCGGCGGGCCATACGGATAGGCGCCTTGCGGCTGATATTGTGGCTGCGACTGTGGTGGGTAGCCAGGATAGTGGCCATGCTGCTGCTGCTGGTAACTGACACGATACTGCGTCTGCGGTGGTGGCACTGGTCCTTGCTGTGGTTGCTGCTGTTGTTGCTGTTGATTTTGTGGTTGTTGCTGCTGCGGCTGCTGCTGCTGCTGTTGTGGCTGATTTTGGCCTGGTGGCAGTGGACCATTGTTGGGACGCTGCTGCTGGTCTGTGAGAGGGCACAAGATTTGAGTAGTTTTTGGTTAGGGAGGGGGTTGGACGGAGGGCAAAGAAAGAGTAATAAATTTTGGTACTTTACACTTACTGGGTGCAGCGTTGGGCACTGCTTGTGGTTGGCCACCGGGCTGCACATTGGGCAAGCCACCTTGGGCATTGCTGCGGTACGGACCCTGTTGGTGTTGCTGCTGCGCTGGTCCAGCCTGGCTGACTTGCGGAGCCTGTTGCACTTGGCCTGCACCGCCACCCGGCTGCTGCTGAGATTGCTGTTGCGCGTTGGGCGGCATGCCGGGGTGCGAGGGCTGCTGCTGGTTGGAGTAGGGCGGCATTTGCACGCCGCCGCTGCCGTCATTAGCGTGCTGCATAGGCGGGATGCCGCCGCCCATTTGTGACTGTATCACGCTGCCTGGTGGCGCACCTTGTTGTGGCTGTTGTTGTTGCTGCGGCGGTGGCGGCCCACCCATCATGGCATGCGCCGATGGTGGCGGCGGCTGGTTGCCCTGCTGCATAGCCTGAGTTTGCAGTATGTGAGGCGGCTGCGGATGTTTAAAAATTGAGTTAATGGAATTCAATTGATGGTTCACGCCACTCACCGGTAGTATCTGGGAGATGTTCATTGCAGGATCGGCCAGCTGTGCCAGATAGACAAGATTTCTGTGTAGCGCCACATGATACGTCATGCATTCCTGTGACTTGCCCATGTTTTGAAAGTCCTGAATTGTCTGTATGAGGCCGCAATTTTCGTCGAGCATTTTCTGTATTTGCGCCGAATTCACTTGCGGTGGCACCCCGCCCCTTTGGGCATTCGGCGGTGTGCCCATCATGCCGCCACCGCCGCCGCCAACCCCGCTGCCTGGTGGCCCAGCGCCCATAGGTGGACCGCCACGCTGCATTGCACCCATCGGACCAATGCCTACCCCACCGACGCCAACACCGACGGGCTGTCCTCCACCGGGTGGCACACCGACACCATGACCACCGCCCGGTCCGGGGCCGGCCCCCATTGAGCCGGGCGGTTGTTGTTGCTGCTGCTGCTGCATCGCAACCTGATTAGGGGGTGCCTGCGGCGGCGGCAGTTGCACCGAGCCTGGTGGGCCCTGTGATGGCTGCTGCTGCTGCGGCGGTTGCGGCGAATAAACTGCAGACATTTTACTGGCTGCAGCCTTCTTCTTCCGCTTAGGAGTTTTCTCCTGTTTTTCCACAATTTTAGCGGTTATTATAAAACGGTGACGAAAAAAAAAATTAATTCCAAGCTGCACACCGCGTTGCGCAAATGCGAATTTGTCACGCCCCGAATTTACTGATGTGTCGCCTTTTACAAAAAAAAAAAGCAAAAAAAAAGAAAGAAATTGCACCAACAACAGCAAGCAAAGTCTACACCTCAGGTTTTTTGCAGTGCGGCTTTTTCACATTCGCCGCAGCCGCACCAAACACATACACACAAACGAAGAAAAGTGTTTTATAGTTGAATTTATCAGGTTTGTAATCTGGAATCCGTTTTACATGCCACAATTACATGTTAAAACACTATTTGTTAATTGGGCAATTGCTGAACGTACACTTGACGCTTAACTAAACAATTTATTTTACAGTCTGCATAATTTTTTCACTTTTGCAAATTGCAAGAGCGACGCTTAAACGATTACAGCGGCAAACGAGTAATCGGTGCGGCAACACCAAGAATGGCTACACGTTCAGACATTGCATGATGGTTTGTGTAATTAAAATTTATTTTCAATTTAGAACAATAGTTTGTAAAATAGAGCTTGGCACTTAAATTATTCATTTCAATATATTGTACAAGCATACAATTATTTACGTATTAAGCATTTAGGTATTTTCACATGTCTGACCGCTTGCATGATAAGCTAACATGGCGTAAGCGTATGCATGACTGCCACATAGTTCGATGGCATGCACTTTGTATTTTCAACATAAAATGGCATGCTACACATACAACATTTTAAAATATATGATATTAGTTTTATAACAAGCGAAAATGTGTTTGTTTTATGTTAGAAATAGTGTATAAAGTGAATATCGATAAAATGCTAGACCGGCAGAAAACTGCAATCGCATGCTTATCGATATGCATATATTGTACATGCTATGTATATCACTTGGCGATGACAGACGACAATCTCTTTTTTCACAATTTATTATTTGGCTGGCTTTTGGCCAAATTGATTAAAGTGTGTGTGGTGGTGGTGTGCATGTGTGAATGAATTATTAAACAAAAGCAAAAACACGGAAAATGTATATTTATATAATTTAAAATAAGCAACTATTGAAGAGAGTAAATTAATTGGCAATCACACAGCAAAAGAAAATTATATTTATTTTAGTTTATTCAATATCAAAGTGCAATATCAATTTGCCGCATACGCGACATACGTCTTGTATATACATAAAACGTTTTCTATTTTTTTTTTTTTTTTATATTTTTTTTTACGGTCTGCGTTTTTGTGCATACTTTTTGGCCAAAATTAACACACCGCAAACGAGCTAAGCCGCAAAACTTTGGCCTTGTGTATTAAACAAGATAGTGGTAGCTTTGTTGTAACTTTGTGCGTATCAATAGGCAAAAACAACAAATCCATCATTGAGGTGCAAACTTATAGACAGCAAAACACGTTAAATAATAAAGTAGCCGCCACAACAGAGACATCAAAGATTGCTCAACAGCATAAACAGGCGGCCAATAAACAAAAAAAGGCGCCGAAAGTGTAAAAAGCCAAAAGCGCGCGCGTCACATTCATTTTGCACACTACAGCAGTCCCCCACCCTGCCTCACATGCTCACAAATATGTGGTGAAGTGCAAAGGCGTGCGTTAACCATTGGCAAAAAATAGCCGCGACAACAACGTGCAAAAGCCGTGTGTAACAACACGCCAGGGGTACCCCCACCTACTCTACTCCTGCTGTGGGAAGCGCAGTTGCAGGCGTGTGTGTTCGGCACTGGTAAATATCGATTTTATACCTTGCCTCTGCCACAGTGTTGAGTGTGTGTTTATGTAAAAAAAAACAAAAAAATATCAATTTTGTGATATTGCAGAAATACAATTCTATTAAACACACACACGATGAACAATCCAAAAACCGCACAACGTATACACTAAAAAAAAACATTTACTAAGGAGCCTTATCAAAGTCAGCCGGCATAACTAATTTTTCGGCCGCCAAATTTAACAGAGGATATAAAAATTAAAAAACAAAATTCATGGCAAAATAAATAGTGCGAAATATTCGAAAACAAAAATAGCAAACAGTGCGCAAACACTTAGTAGGCGATCAGTAACAACAATACGACGCCAACGCGACGACGCCGCCGCTGACAATAGCAGCAACAACATTCAGCGTTATCATTAGTGCTTGCTGTAAATTGGTAAGAAGCAAACTTCTTACCAATGATTTCGCTGCTGCAAATGAAATTTCATGCACTTTTGTTGCTGCTTTCAAAAGTATGGACATGCATTTGTTTCATGTTCAATCGCCAAGTGCGCGCTGTAAGTAGAAAACCAGTAAAAAAAATTAATATTATATTTTTTTTTGTTTAATTATTAACACATACATGCATACATATGCATGTAGCTACTACTATAAATACATTGAAGTTGCCACAATGCATATTATAAATGGAATATTTGTGTTTTATTATTATTATTATTCTTTTTTTTTTTTTTGCATTGTTTATTTGAATTTTCAGTCTGCACAAAACTAATTTGAACTCTGCACAGTTTTTTGCTGTTATGAAAAGCGCCGACACCATAAACATAAAAAAATTATATATATAATAATAATAATTAAATACATGTGTATAGTATCAAGTACATAACAGCATGTAGTATCGCTATGATTAAATAAAACTGCCTATGCACATACTTAGACGAGGCGTGACTGAAAAGTAAACAACCAAATCTAGTCAAGAAACCTATAATTATGTATGTATGTATGTAATTTATTGCACAACAGCTGATTGTCATTTTGCATTATCGTCAGTAGCATTAGCATAAAAAGTAGAAAAAAAATTCACAAAATTACGTTGAATAAAGCTGCTGCTTAAAATGATTAATTTTTAACACTTTTATGTCGAGCCAACACTGTCCTAAGGCATACACGCATACATCTATAAGGCTGACTTACAGCTTGCGGCTGCGCAGAGGTGATGGCAAATAAGGAAGAAGCAGCAAGTTTTACCAAGCGGAGCACGAAGCTTGCAGCTGCTGTGTATATGTGAGCGCAGTAATGGCGAGAACAAAATCTAACGGTCCGTAATTCCCATGCCTCTGTTATGCTAGGTGTAATCGAAGCACTCAGTCGGAGCGACTAAGTGTTTGCACTCTCATTGCCATGTTGACCTCTACAACATCACAGAGTCAATTCTCTTTGGTTATGCTAGATACGCCGAAAGCGAGCAGCTTGTCGAGCTATTGAGTTTTCTCACTCTCCGTGTTGGCTTTTATGACACAGGCGTATATCGCGCCGTATACACAAGCCGCACTGATCTAGTTTACGCTAAAGTTGAAAGACTATCGATAGTGGCCAGCGCCAGCGATGGCAGCCCTGCACTATCGATAGTGTATGAAATCAAAGTCAACTTAATTAAAATATATTAATTCTAATATTTTTGTCTACTTACCTCTATAGCGGAATTAGACACAAATTCCTGGACAAATTATTCCAAACAAGAAGATTCGCTTTAAAATGTTAAATATTTTGTTTATGCAAAGTAAAAAATTGATGGCTTTCAGAATAATATACATATGATTGTGTGTAAGCAAATATGTTACATGTGTTGCCGGCTTTTAATCAAAAATATAGTTTTCTTATATATGCTTTTTTCTGGTTTTAAAAAAAATATCGTTGACTACCGACCACCGGTCGAAAGCGAAGACGTAACATAGCCCATTTGGTACGCAGATCCAACCAAGGTCAATTCCCAGCAGTTGATCATATACTGAGCATCATAAAATTTGGTGATGAAACTTCTAGCAGATTTCTGGCAACGCTCAAGAATATTCAAGTCGCAAATTAGCGGATTAATTAAACTTAGTTTTAATTGTTCATCAAATATATTCAATCGTTCCGAAAAAAATAGAAAACAATTGATTATTTGCTATAAAAATACAAACAGCTGGTTTTCATGTGGGTTAAATCGAAATTGTTTTTGTTTTTGCTTTTTTTGATTTGGGTGTAATGTCGCTATATCGTATATTTGCTGATATGCTTATATATCGATACATGCTGGCGTATCGCGATATATCGAAAAGTATTTCAAGACAAGATTCAATTTACCAATAGGTTCAGGGTGCCGAAATGAATTTTAACGAAAATCATATGAAAATAATGCATTCAATTTGCACTCTTTTTCATTGTTCAACGTGAACCCCAATTTATGTCGCTCAGACTGTACCTATCTTTCCTAGAGCTGATTCAACATGAATACCGATCTATACATCGATCTATATATGTCAATATATAAAATATATTATTATAATATTTGACATCTCAAATGTACATACGAAAATATTCTAACGGAAATCAAAATTTTTTGATACAAATACCAGTTAATTCAAACGTTAAAATAATCATGATTGTACAGTGGATTCCTATTGGAAATGGCATGGTAAGCATTGTTTTAATGTATTTGCCAGTCACGTGTAAATGCAAATGTACAAACACTAGTGCAAATGTGTAGAATGCGATTGTTGTCCGTGGAAAGCACTTATTATTAGCATTCAGCACTGCAGGTTTTAGTAGAGCTGGGAACACCCAATGATCGCCAGCAACGATGTTTTTCATTAAAATATGCAAAATTATGCATTTTTTTTAATATAAATAGTTCTTGTTGAAATACAGCATTAATAGCCAGTGCTATGTGCTAATAGCCATAACAAATTGCCATTTTGTGTGAATGGCCAGAACAGCTGATTGTGTTTTTGCATTTTGGTAGAAAATAATCAAATTTTTTTCTATTTTCGCCACCGGAAATGATTAAATATATTTGATAAATAATTAAAATTAACTCTAATAGAAATATTGAAAAAAAAAACGCTAAATTGTGATTAAAATTTTCTTCAGCATTGCCAGCAATTCGCGACAAATTTCATGACCCACACACTTAATACTTGAACGAACTCTTGGCTAAAAGCACGCTCAACCATTGCATTTGCCTATGGCAATGAGGTTTATGCAAATGCTGCTAATTCGAAAGAAAGAGTGTAGCTTACTTCGCCATACCGAAGTTCATATACACTTGCAGCCTGATTTCTATATATTTTGATTGTTTTCCAATGCAACCGTGAATGACGATGTTGTGAGAATAATTTTGCCAAATATTTTTATGGACACACTGACCATAAGAATGCAAAACATGATGCAAACAAAAAAAATACGAAGTGTATGTGTAAAATTGCATGCAAACTGAGGCATAGAGAGCATAGAAATCGACTGACAAATGAACATGCTTAATTTGAGGCGACTTTTAATCCTGATCAAGAATATATATACTATAAACTTAACAACAACAACAGACCAAATTTAGTATTTACAAATTTAATATTTTTTTTCTGAATTCTTACGATTTTTTAACACAGTTTTTTTTTTCTTAATAATATAATTTCAAAAAACATCGAAATTACTGCTTTCGTCGGGCCAGCACGACTGTTATATACCCTGGCCACGAAAGATTCAACCGACAACATGTAGCTTTTGACAGTTCATTAAAACTCGATTCGTTTCTAGCTAAGTTCCACTAATAGTATAGAAATTTTAGACCAGGCGAGTGTATTGTGCGAATCTATTTAACAGACAGACGGAGGCGTGCCAGATCCCATAGAGTCTGTATATTGTTGATCAGCATGCTTAACCGAGTCGATTGAGCGATGTGCGTCTGTATGAACGCGTCGCTCTCAGAGACTATAATAGCTAGAATCACCAAATTTTGGTATGTAGCCAATACTAATTCCGGGAGCACATTGTTCTTAAGTGGAATCTAGCATAACTGCTTCAGCGCCTGCGCATTTGACACGCTCAAGTCTAATTAGGTTACTGTAAGCAAACTTTGAATGTTTATAATCTAAAAATTGCCACGCCCGAAATTGCATATTTTAAATTTTTAGCTACGATAAGCGTCACCAAATTAAACAGAAAATGTTTTTTGCCACGCCCACTCGCACTCAAATTGATAGCATGCACTTAATCAAAATTCAGCTAGAGTAGTGCACCCCAAGCCTCTTACAACTTTCACGCCAGAAACAGCAAATTTAATATTGATGCTAAGTAATTACACAAAAGAAACAAAAATAGGAATGGATCTTGAGTTTAGTTACATAACAATCTTGTGCAGGGTCTTATATAGTCGAGCACACTCGACTATAACACACTTACACACAATTATTGTAACTGGTTAGGCTTGGGAACGCTTGACATTGTTATTAGGGCGTGGGATCTTTATGGAGAACTGCCCAGTGCAGCTTCAACTGTGGTCTGCTTTCTTGGCTAGCCCAGTTCAGTTCAGTTACCTCTCGCCTATGCAATAGCAATGAAACGCCTATCGCTTATTACTATGTCATAATTCAAATACAATATCAAAATCTGGCTGATAAGCAAACTATTTTCCGCTGTACATAACCACTTAATCGAATTGGCTTTATCGGAATTTAACAAAACAAAAAACAAAAAAAAAAAAAAACTGAAAAAAATATATAGAAAAAAAAAAATATAAAAGAAAAAAAAAAACAAAACAAAAAATGAAGAAGCAAAAAAATGTCTAATTGTTATATTACAATATTGATGATCCTCAAGGTCGTCATGCACTACTAAACTCTGGGCTACGTCGTGCAGTGGCTTGGCATTAGCTAAAATAACAGCCAGCAGCTGGTAAATAACAAGAACATAGTAAAATTTAACAAAAACAACTAACATTAAATGCAATAAGCACTCTTAATATAATTAACAAATATTTATTACTAAACCGCTTGTATTTGCTACTAATACTAATCGATTTTCATTTTCAATTGTATTCGCATTTAAATGAATTTGATTTGATTTGAATTTTATTTTAATTTTTGTGTCTCCCTTTTGCCATTTTCAGTTGCTATTTTTTTTTTTTTTTTTTATAATTTTGCTATTAATTTCTATATTTTGTGTGTATTTTGAATATTTTTTTTCTTATTTTAATTTTGTTGTTGTCTTGCGTGCCCATAAAAATTCAAATTTGATATATTAACTCTATAGTTTATCCAGTATCAGCCGGTTAAATATGAACTGTTCCCACTATCGCCGGTATCGCGTCACCGCCTGGGCCTGGTGCAGCGCAAGACGCTGGTGCTCGATCTGGATGAGACGCTGATACATTCGCACCACAATGCCATGCCCAGAAGCACTGTCAAGCCGGGCACACCGCACGATTTCACCGTCAAAGTAACCATTGATCGACATCCGGTGCGTTTCTTTGTGCACAAAAGACCACACGTCGATTACTTTCTGGATGTGGTAAGTAGCCCAAAAACAGTATCAATATTCAAAAAATAAATACCAACTTTGAACTGCCATAGGTATCACAATGGTATGACTTGGTGGTGTTCACTGCCAGCATGGAAATCTATGGCGCTGCTGTGGCCGACAAACTGGACAATGGCCGCAATATACTGCGACGCCGCTACTATAGACAGCACTGTACGCCCGACTATGGCTCGTATACCAAAGACTTGTCTGCGATTTGCAGTGATTTGAATAGGGTAAGCACAAGAGTGACACAGGCGGACTGGCTGTTCGAAAAGTATTGCGAATTTGGGTTTGATTAGAATCAGTGCAGCTCCACAGCAATGTTAGTGCGAGTCTATCTTTGTTGGTAATTGAGCAATTTTGGTATCATGCCAAAAGCATTAGTTTAACTCGAAATTGGTAGCAGCCAATCGACATGTTTAACGGTAAGCAGCAGCCTCTTTAATGCTGGACAATGGCCAATTGGCCATTGCTGTTTGCTTCGCTGTACTGGTGCAGGTTCCAATTTGATTTTTTTTTAGTCTGTTGTCGACGTGCTCAGACCGCCGTTATGCGCTTCGTCGTTCACATCTCAGAAGCAAAAAAATGTTGCTTCGGTTCCATTGTTGTTCACACAAAATTTGTTACAGATTCTGTGATACATATTTCTTTTTCCTAATCAAAGACGAGCCAAAGCAGCTGTCAATATAAGTAACTGAACATGCAACATGGCCGAACTTACCGGTTTAAGTGTGACCAACGTACCAACGAGTATTTATATCGAAAATCGATTACATGTAAAATTCGCATTACATTTTGAACACGCCACTTTGCACTTTTGCCCGCCATAGCAGTTTACTAATCCATTTATTAAATTCGCTTATTTTTAGATATTTATAATTGACAATTCGCCCGGCGCATATCGTTGTTTTCCTAATAATGCAATACCCATTAAAAGCTGGTTCTCAGATCCGATGGATACAGCGCTGTTATCATTGCTTCCCATGCTGGACGCGTTGCGTTTCACAAACGATGTACGCTCCGTATTATCGCGTAATCTGCATCTGCATCATCTATGGTAGCAGGTGTGGCCGATTTGTTGTTTAGGCAAATGCGTTTAGAGAATCACAAAACAATAGCAAAAGAAAAGAAAAAAAAAAAAACTACAACAAATTATGCGTGGTGCTGTGACACATAAACGAATTTCCTTTCATTCGCTACAATAATAATAATGATTATTAATTAATATTATTATGTTGATAATCGAGCAGAAGCAGTAAACAAAATAATATTTATATTTCATGAAAATTCAATTCAAATTATTTATGCAACTTCAATTTGTTATGTGCAAAATTCAAAACATATAAATAGCATAGAAACTTTTTTTCCTTTTTTTTTTCTCTCTATTGTATAAATCAAAGAGCAAGTCTTGCATACAATTGAAATTTAACTGTTATGAAACGCAACTGTCAAGTTTATTATATAAATAACTAAAGAAAATTATACACAAACTTATATTATTTAAACTAAGACAACTTATTATGCTTATATACATTTTTTTTACATATATATATACATATATATATACAGTATAGTTTGATTAAATTGTTTTATTTTTATTGTATAAACAAATATTTCACATGCTGACGAAAACAAAAACAAAACCCTTTTGCTGGATTCGCCAATTTGTTTTGTGTTTAATTTAGTGAACTATACTTTTTACTTTATGGCAAATACAACTATTTTTGTATATTTTTATTGTTTATTCTTCACATTTTATACATATACAATATGCCAAAGGGGCCTTCTCCACTTGACAACCCTCTGAAAAAATAGAAAAAACTTATCAACATTTTCAAGCTCCATCTATGTATGTGTATTAATGGTATCTAAACTCTAAGCGATATAACTTAGCTAAGGGAAAGGGCAGACAGCGGCAGTTGTATGTATGTATGTATTTTATACAAGTTTCTTACATTAAGTAAACAAATAAAAAGCAGCAACATCAAGCAAGCAATAACTAAATCAATGAGAAAATATTTATTTATGCAACTTTTCACCCGCAGTTCCTTAGTTAAATGATTAAAAAAAAAATAATAATAATAAAATAAAATGAAATTGCGCAAAGCTTTAAAAAAATATTGATATTAAAATATAAAAATTTTGTCAATGCAGAGAAATAGAATTGAAAATTGCCTTGGAACTTTCATTATGTAAACTATTTCATTTAAATAATGTAAAAACACAGACAGTAAATTTATGCTGCTTCCATATAAAGTTAACTTTTGCATAATCAACAACAAAAAATCAACAAAACAAAACAAAAAAATCGCGTCAATTGTTTACTTATTTGTATGGTATTGTCATTAAAAATTAAGAAATCAAGCGAAAACAAAAACAATTAGTTTATTGTTTATGGTATTTATTTAAATGTGTGCGCGATGTTGATAATTTTAAGTAGTCTGTAGCTTAAACAAAATTTGTTGATAAAATATGAAACATAAAACAAAAGCTAAAACAAACATGTATGTACATCAATGAAAGGGGAACACAAAACTGAAATGGCAAAAAAAAAAATACAAAAAACTAAACATATTACATTAATGCGCAAAGCAAATACTTGAAAAAATTTTTAATTACAATTGCAAAATGATTGGAAAATCATAAAAAAAGAAAAACACTTTGTTGTTGTTGACTTTAATAATAAAGTAGACAAAAAGAATAAAAAACAAGCAGCCAACAAATTTATTTTGAAATAAATTGCAGCAGTGCAGTACCTAAAGCGAAAGAATATTTGTTTTTTGCAATGCCAACCAAGCTACACAATGGCAGCAAAGACGGTGTAGCAATTTTTAAATGCGCGCTCAGTGCAGTCACTTTGCGTTTGAGCAAATTTAGTGCTTTTTTTGTCATGTTTCAACAGGTGCATACACTGTCATGTTCACTGCCAGTGTGTGCACACTTTATATGTGTATCTATTTGAGGTTACTTTTTCACGGCTGTATTAAGAAAAAAAAAAACAACTACAAATACATTTACGCAACGCAAGTGCGAACCAGAACGCAGGTGCGACACAGAGGCTTTAGCATAATTTTAACTTAAAACTGCTTTTATTGAATTATTGCTTTTGCTGGCACATCATTTCAGAGTGTGAGAGAGCGTGTGAGAAGAGGTAAAATATATTTCAGCACACATGGCAACCGCAGTAGCAAAAGTTGGAAGATCTGTTCACCGCATATTTGTGGGTAATTTACCGTGGACAGTGGGCCATCAGGAATTGCGTGGCTATTTCAAGGAATTTGGCCGTGTTACATCCGCCAACGTCGTTTTCGACAAGAAGACCGGCTGCTCCAAGGGTTACGGATTTGTCAGTTTCAACAGCATTGCTGCGCTCGAAAAGATTGAAAACGAGCAAAAACATATATTGGAGGGCAATTACCTGAACATACAGAAATCATAATCACATATAGAAATCGAAGCAAACAAAATATACTCGATTTAAACGACAAAGCATTTTAAATAATAGTAAATAAGATACATAAATATAACCGAACGCCCAAATAAATATACGAACTAACCTAAGCGGAGGATGTCTGATAGTGATTTGGAACTGTTGTGTTCGGCGGTGGACGAGGAGGAGGACTTGTTTACAAAGGCCTCAGCTTTTGTCACGCGCAAAGCAAATGTGTATGCTGCCGCGGACTTGCTGGAATTCTACGCCTACTACAAGCAGGCATCGGAGGGAGCATGTCATGTGCCGCGTCCATCAGTTTTACACATGAAGGCGCGCAGCAAATGGCATGCCTGGCATGCGCTAGGCGACATGAGTAAAAAAGACGCACAGCGTGCTTATGTTGCCAAACTGCAGAACGTGGAGCCCAATTGGCTGGCGCAATGCGGCGGCAGCACTGGTAATGGGCATACGAAAAACGGCTTGGCCAACAACTTTGGCGGTTGGGTGGTCCATTCGATTGAATCGATGCCAACGGACGATATCAAACCGGAAGAGGAAAAAACCGTGTTCGATCATGTAAAGGAGAATAATCTGAAGCGCTTGCGTGAAGTAATGCAAGCCGCTGACCTAACGTCGCTCGACGAGCATGGCATGGGCCTCATACACTGGGCGACCGATCGCAATGCCGTTGAAATCATTGAGTATCTGGTGCAGCGCGGCGCCGATGTTAATCTACGCGATGGTGAGCTGCAAACGTCGTTGCACTATGCGAGCAGCTGTGGCCATGTGGAGGCGCTAGCCTTGCTGCTAACACTAAACGCTGATTTGGAGTTGCGGGATTCCGATGGCCAGACCTGCATAGACATAGCCGAAGAGACACAAATTCGCGCCATGCTACAGGCTGCGCAGCAAGCTCACAAATCCTAATTTAACTATCCCTCCCGTCGTCCTCCCCCGCTGGCTTAAGGAATATACATTTCCGTTTGTTTCCTAGTTAAGCTACAAATTAATCGTCGTCTGTAATTAAAAATTTGATTAAAACAAATTGTATGCGAATCGTATTTATCAGTTATCAACAATATTCTGTATTGAAAATGGTAGAATTACATAAAATACATTCTATGGATATAGTTAAATAGATTTCTGAGGGAGAAGGGGCGTAGAGCGGTTTACTTCCACAGCTTTTTAATCGACATGTTCTTCTCGGAGTCCTTCTGCATCACCTTGGCAACGGCCATCTCGAAGTCCTCCTGGGTAACGTGGACGCGGCGCTCGCGCAGCGCGTACATGCCAGCCTCTGTGCAGACGCCCTTTACCTCGGCGCCAGATGCACCTGGCATCAGTTCGGCGATTTTGCGCAGATTAATGCCACGCGTTAGATTCATTTTGCGCGAGTGAATCTTTAGAATATCCAGGCGTGCCTCCTCATTCGGTGGTGGGAACTCGATCTTACGATCGATGCGACCGGGACGCAGTAGGGCCGGATCCAGTATGTCAATGCGATTGGTGGCCATGATAACTTTGATGTTCTTTGTTGCCTCAAAGCCGTCCAATTGATTCAGCAGTTCCAACATTGTGCGCTGCACTTCAGAGTCGCCACCCGAGCCGGACTCAATACGCGAGGAGCCAATCGAGTCGATTTCATCCATGAATATAATAGACGGTGCATGCTCACGTGCCATGACAAACAATTCACGCACCATACGTGAACCTTCACCAATGAACTTTTGCACCAGCTCAGAGCCAGAGACGCGTATAAATGTGCATTCGGTGTGGTGGGCAACGGCACGTGCCAACAATGTTTTGCCAGTACCGGGCGGTCCATAAAGTAGCACGCCTTTAGGTTGTGCAATGCCGAGCGCATCGAATAGCTCTGGATGCTTAACGGGTAGTTCAATAACTTCTTTGATTTCCTTGATTTGTTTATCCAAACCGCCGACCATTTCATAGGTAGAGTCGGGCACCTTTTCGACCATCATCAGCGACACCAAGGGATCCACTTTATTGGGTAAAATTTTATGTAGAGTGTAGCTTTCGTTGCGCAGTGCAACACGACAATTGGGTGTTACATCGTTGATATCAATGTTCTTGTCCAGATCAACGACAAACTTGCCTTCGGGATGCACTTTAACCAGCACCTTCTTTTTGTCCATTGCCTTGACAACTTCACCGACATAGCTGCCCTGTTCCTGTAGTAGTTGCAGCTCTTCACGCAACATGCGAACTGTAATTACCACTTATATTAAATGTATGCTCTATAGTATATTTAAAAATACAAACCTTTAGCATTGAGCTCATTGCGTTGTGCCTGCAGGCGCCGCAAATTTTGACTTTTTTCTGCCACAATAAGTTGGAGTTCTTCAATCTTTTGTATATAGTATGAGCGGAATCCCTCGCCTTTTTGGTAGGCCGATTCAACCTCCATCTAACGAATATGTATATGTTTATTTAACAATTATTTTTTTTATTTTCGTCTGTTTCTGCACCGTCTTACCCGCGTTGTTAGCGTCATCTTGCTGTTGATTTGTTTGCGTTATAAATATTAATTTGTTGTTTATTTTTTAATTTATTGTAATGAGAATAACATATATCGTTGACAAGTATTTCATGTATGCTATATTAGTAACTACAATCCTGTGATATGACTCGGCACTCTGCGTTTCGATTTCCTATAGTGATGGTATAATTTTTCGCAATCGAACGCCATTTTCGGTTGCACATTGACCCATAGTTGCCACACTTGGTGTTTTTGGTCAAAACTAGTGTTTCCCCCTGTTGGTGTAATTCTTTTTTTTTTTTTAATGGAATTTGCTATTTGCTATATCAAAGTGAATAGTATGATGCATATCGTGCACTTACATTTGAAAAAATTCCGTTGGTACTAACGTGGGTTGCGTTTTTGTATAGAAACAATATTTTTTTAGTCATTTTTTATTCAGCTGTATGCTTTATGCGCACAATTTGGAGAAGCAAAACATTATTGGCGATGCAAATAGGTTTATTTCCACAGGCGCATTTATTTTTATCTGCATATATTTATCACATTCAAAGCATCAATTATTGTATGGCAAATTAATTTGTGCTCGCATTTTTTTCAACTGTCTGTCTACGCTTAAGCAGTAAGAAGTTCAAATATTATTTAACACCACTATTCGATTTTCTTAATTTACAAATAATATAAAGAATATGTTATGTTGCAATTAAATAAATTTACTAAAATAAAATATACAAATTTGGACTTGAGAATTTGGCTTAGAGAGTACCAGTGACAGGACCTTCGACTTTGTAGCATAAATATTTAATTATTTTTGAAATTGGTGACAACCTTGATTATCCATGCATGCTACTGCCTATCGATCATTAATATTGTGGGCTGCATTTTGTAGTTACCGTTTGTTTTGGCGGTTGACATTATAAGTTTTGGTTGCGGCTGAAGAAAAGCTTTGCTAAATTAATCAAAATGAAAAGTTTCAATGTAACTTGACACACGAGTCTTTAGGGCATGTGTCATGACAGTATAATTCGAAATTCAGTTTTGCGATCGAACCAATTGGAATTTCGATGGCGGCAACGTTCAGTTTGCTTTTTAAGCATAACGTTAAAATGGAGGTCAGGCTGTGGCGGCGCTATTCCTTCGAATTGCTTGTCGTAATAATCATATTGTCTCTGATACTGACCAATCCGGCAACGCAATCAAGGCTGCTGCTCAATAGCAAGCTCGAGAGTGATGGATATAACGTTGACTCCCATGCATTGCAGGACACTCGAATACTCTCGTAAGTCTAACGAATGAACAACTTTAAAAAGCTGTGTATGTAATTAATTGACAATTGCAGCGATATTATTGAATCGACACGTCTAACAACAAAATACTTGCTGGCTTACACGCCCGTGACAACATTCACCATCAGTGTGATGAGCGCCGTATCCAGCACACTGCGTTTCAACAAGACAAAGGGATTTGACACTGCCAAAGAGCTGGAGCAACGTTTCGACGATCGCAGCATGTTGGCTGCCGTTGTCTTTTATGACTTGCAGGATGATGGCCCACCCAAGAACTTGTCCATCGCTATACGATTTCCCTATAAATTTCGTTCATTAGACTCGATAACAATCAACGAACAAATGTGGGCCACACGCTGTACGGGTGTGATCACAGCCGATTACGATCATGCGTCCGATTCGCATATGAAACAGGATATATACATACGTGAAGGATTTCTGCAGATACAACAGCAGGTATTCAAGGAATGGTTCAAACAAATCAAAAGCATTGTGCCTACAAGCTATGAAATGCCGGATGTGCGGGCGCTGACCGTGCCCATGAAAAACAACGGACTGCTATGCGGCGTAATTGGCAGCTTTGAGCTGCCAACGTATCTATTCAATATGCTTTATCTGCTGTCATTTTTAAACGTGCTGCGGGTAAGTGACTGCGCCTGCGCCTGTGACTGTGGCTAGATCATTCAACATGTTTGCTTCTCTTGCAGAATGTTGGCCAGCAGCTGCAGCACAACAATATGGTGCACCAATGGCACTACGGCTACACATTTACCATGCAATGGCTGTGCTTGTATTGCGTCTTTCTGGCGCGCTTGATGTGTTTGAGCTTGCTGATTGTCGCCAGCACCTTTGTGAGTTCTTCAGACTTTTTGCGTTTTTATGCTTGCTCCGTTTCTCCAATCACTCTACCACGCCCCATGCCGTAGATTATTTGGTCGTTCGAGCGCGGCGCCTTCGATTTAAAAATACTGATCCTCATGCTGATCTTCATATATTTGCTGACCACCGCTCTCATATTGACGGCATTTCTCTATGCCAAGATATTTCCCGATGGCATCAACAGCCTGCTGCTTGGCATTGTCACCTGGCAATTCAACTATGGCATCTTTGTCACCATCTTGGACCACTACTGGAATGCAAAGAACTATTATGTGATAATCATACTGATATCGTACTTTAATAATTTAACATACTTTGGCATGCAGGTCTTCCAGCGCGCCATTCACATGGGCATCGATGTGACGGAGTTGTGCATTGTGCTTGGATCCACTGTGGCTTGTACACTGCTTGTGCTGCTGCTGCTGCTAGTGCTACAATATCGCTGGCCGGGCTACTTGCTGAGCCACCGGATTGTGGCCAAGAAAGTACCCAAATTTTCAGAGGAGCAGCCACGCCGTTTGTCATTCGCGCATGGCCCCAGCTGGTATAATTTTGAGTTTGGCGATGTGGGCAGCGTGCAGGTGCTGCGGCTGCGTCACATTTCCACCATGCATGCCAAGTCGAGGCACAAAATCCTCAAGGATGTATCGCTGCGCTTGTACCAGGGTGAAATATTTGTGCTATTGGGTCACATTGGCGCCGGCAAGCTGACATTGTTGCGTGTCATGTGCGGCCTCAAATATCCATTGGTAGGCAGTGTGCTCATCGATGATGAGGATTTCCATGCAGCAGCGGCAACCAAGCGTCCATTGATCGACTTTCGCTGCGACAAATGCGGCCTGCCGCCATTTCTGACGGTGCAGCAGACAATACACTACTATGTGCAGTTGAAGCAGCAGCACAGCGAAGCCTGGCGAGAAGCCGATGAGATAAACAAGTGGCTGACCTACTTGGATCCGTACATACGGCACAGAGGCATCCAGCTGAGCAAACTGAGCTCCTCTGTGCGCCATCTAATCAGCTATTGCTGCGCCATGGCAGCGGGCACCAAAATCATTGTGCTCGACGAGCCAACCAAGCATCTGTCGTATCGCGAGGCGAAAGCCTTCTGGGCAATGGTCATGAATGAGAAAGCGAAACGCGTCTTTCTGATAACCACCTGCAATTACAATGAGGCGGAGCGCGTGGCCGATCGCATTGGCATACTGAGCAGGGGCGTGCTCGAGGCAAGTGGCACGCCATTTTTTCTGCGCGCCAAATTCAGCAACAATGTGGAATTGGTGGGTCCCCTGAATTTATTGTTGCTGCCGCGAGCGCCTGATTTACCTTGATTTACCCCGCAGATGCTGATCAAGAAGCCGCATGTGCCGGATGATCCGATAACCGAATTTCTAAATAAATTCATACCGGGCATTGAGCCGGACAATGAAATCGGCGACACGCTGTCGTACAAAATTGACGGAGCGCTGCGACCCCAGCTGCAGCGCATGCTGATCCACTTGGAGAACAATCGCAAAAAGCTGGGCATCGAGAATGTGCGCGTTGTGGGCCCCGATATGTCCGACATCTATATGAAGCTGGTGACTGCCGAGCAGCTGCGCCATCAGATCTTGCCGGCCAACAGTGAGTGGTTTGCCATTTTTCTTTTAGCTCCAACATACTCACTTGATATACTCAAATTCGCAGCGCGCATCTTCAAGTATTCGGCGGTGCCCAGAGAGCAGCTGCGCAAGCAACAGATGCGCGCCGTCTTCCTGAAGAAGCTGATGCAGTCGAAGCTGAGCGCATGGCCGCTCGCCATATTCCTCAGCACTTGGCTGCTACTTGTGGTTATAGGCTATTTTGCCCGGGCGCTGGATGTGTCCAGATCGTATGTCAGCGGCGAGCAAATGGGCTACAGATTCAACGACGATGTGTGGCCCCAATTGCCGGACATAAGTCACTGTGGCCGCATTGAGATTCAAACGTGGCGGAATACGTTTTGGCACATAAAGCAGAATTTCCGTACGCATACGCTGGATTCGAGGTCAATCACCTGCCAGGCGGACGCCTACATGGACGATGTGAAAGCCGGTAAAATCAGCATGAGCATTCTTGGCGCTGTAGAGCTGAACGCCAAGCAGCACAAGCTGACGGCGATCATCAATCAGAATGCATTCCATGCGGCGCCGGCGGTGCTAAATGCGCTGATAAATTTGATACTCAGGCAAGTGCGTAGTGGCAGCTGGCCAAGATTGTGCTGGTGAAACCATTTGCTCAACCCATTGCAGGCAGGCCTTTCCCAATGATACGAGTGTTGTCTATCGCGCCGACAATCATCCCATGCCGATGCCCATCTATTTGAATGTCAATCTGCTGGACAATGAAATCGCTCACGTTTATGTAACCGTGGCCATCGGCTGCGTGATGCCG
Source organism: Colocasiomyia kotana (assembly GCA_037040085.1). Taxonomy (NCBI): domain Eukaryota; kingdom Metazoa; phylum Arthropoda; class Insecta; order Diptera; family Drosophilidae; genus Colocasiomyia; species Colocasiomyia kotana. Next base: position 16,678 of record JBANCW010000036.1, on the reverse strand, counting down.
CTGATAGTGTCCCTCTTCGTATTGCCCGTGGTGGAGGAGCACACGGAGCAGGTGCGCGAACTGCAGCTGATTGCCGGCTTGGGCCTGGACGTCTATTGGGTGGTCTGCTATTTCATGGATGCCTTCACGCTCTTTGTCTATTCGATCATCTATGTGTTGCTCATGTACATATTCGGCATTGGGCAATTTACTGGCTTCGAGTGCATCTGTAAGTGGATTGCGTCCACAATTGACAATTGACAATTTGACAAACCTAAGCTTTCCATGCTGCAGTGCTGATATTGCTGTTGACCATCTATGGACTGGCCGCCCTGCCCATGACCTATCTGGTTGCCATGTTTGTGAATTCATCGAAAATCCGCGCATATCTCACCTCCGTGCTGCTGCAGAGCCTGACAGGTGCGTGTTGCCGCCACAGCCAAAGCCACAACCACCGCCGTGGCCGCCGTCTAGCAAATGTAATCCCTCTGCCTTACTCCTCCACAGGCATTTTTCTGCACACATTCTACTGGGATGTGCTCAATGCCACTGTGGCAAGCTACTGTATGGCCGCCTTGCTGCCCGCCTACTCACTGCTAATTGGCTTCGGCAACATCTACACGCATCATTTGGAGGAGGCCAAATGCCAAAAATTGTGCGAAATGAACAGCGCCTGCTCAATGGACAACATAACTGTGGTGCTGCCGCACTGTGACTGTGAGTAGCTAGCTGGCCCGCATGGCACGCGCACAGCCTTTACCCTTTGTGCTGTCCACAGCCCTGATCTATCTAATGTGGCCCAATCCTGGCATCTTGCCCTCATTGATATGCATGCTGATGGCGGCGTTTTGCGCATTGTTTGCCATCCTGTGGACCGAGCTGCGCCGCAAGGAGAACCTGTTTTACATGCATCAAAAGTAAGTACGCGCCACCCAGCTGCAACCGCAGTCAATCACATGCCATGCCTTGCTCCGCAGGCGTCTGCACAAATTGCGCACCACCTGCTATCCGTTCGATGATGCGGATGTGGCTGATGTCAAAATGAAAATTGCCGATGCCGACTTGAGTAAATGCAAGCAGTCCCTCTTTCTCGTCGATCAGGTGGAGGGTCGCATACCCCGAGTAGGAAATACGCTGCATACAGTGTCATTCGCAGTGAACAAGTGAGTAACGGCATTCGTTCATTCCACTATGCACTCTCTCTCTCTCTCCCTCCCTCTCTCTCACACATACTTTCGCTCTAGTGCCTTGAGCATGACCAGTTGACTCTCACTCCTTTCACTCACTCCTATCACTCTCTCTCTCTCTCTATCTCTCTATCTCTCTACCTTGTTGTGGTCTGTCTATGCCAACAGATACCTGAGCATGGGCATTTTTGGGCTGCACAATTCGGGAAAAACCCACTTGGCACGCCAGCTGGTCGGCTTAGATGGTTTCTCCTTTGGCGAGATCTATGTGCGCGGCCTGGACATTAAATACGATCTGAGCAGAGTGCACGATTACATTGGCTACTGTCCGCAGCGAGGCGGACTGCTCGCCAATTTAACGCCGCGCCAGCTTATACTGCTGTTTTGCCTGATACGCGGCGTCCCCGAGTCATCAATAAGCGAGAAGACCCATTATCTAAGCCTGATGTTTAACATGGCTGCCTGGATGCATCGCAAGTGCAGCCAATTGACGACGGATAAGCGACGCAAACTGAATGTTGCACTGTCCCTGGTGGCGTTCAATAAAATAGTGGTGCTGGATGAGCCAACGTACGGCATGCCGGCGTCCACACGACGCGAAATCTGGAACGTATTGCGCTACATGCGCTTCTGCGGCAAAACGATCATCTTTACCAGCAACGATGAGCTCGAGTGCAAGGTGCTGTCCGATTTTATAATACTGTTCCATCAAAGCGAAATGCTCGCCATTGGCAGCACGGCATACTTGTGTTTCAAATACAGCTACGGCTTCTATGTGGAGGTGCGTCTAATACGCGAAGGCGCCACCAGCGAGGAGTCCGAGACAAAGTAAGTGCTTATGGCGGCGATAGCAGCTTGAAAATAAACTAAATCCCTTACAGCCTGCGCAAGGATTTGAAAAACCTGACTCGTTTCATACGCTTTCTGCATGAGGATTCGGAAATTGTGTAAGTACAGCCAGGCTTTTTTTTTTGCCTTCCTTGCCTAATGACTCTGCCCACAGCGGTCGCCTGCAGAACTGGTTCAAATACTATGTGCCAGTGGGCAATATTGTCTACTCGTACCTATACGGCGCCATGGAGAAGAATAAGGTGCGGCTGAACCTAGCCGACTATACCATTTACCAGGCGAACATGAACAATATTGTATCCCAGGTGCTGGAGACGCGCGCCAATCTCAAGCAGCGTTACACGACAGTGCTGACAGCGGAGGAGGAGCGCGAGCAAACCATATAAACATATCAATTGCAGAGATCCAACTCACTAACAACAACTATTTGACTTGACTAAGCGAAGCTTAGCACATAGTTTTAAGTTGCGCAAATATAAAGACTGAAACACAAACGGGCAAAGCTAGAGCAGAGCTCTTGAAAATACTTGCATCACAGTGTCTATAAAGTGCATAAACCTATATATCAATACGATTTTTAATATAGTATGTAGAAAATTTAAATCTACTATGATATAATAATTAATATCAATTATTATGTTAAAACAATTTAAAAGTTGCACCCAACGCCCAGCGATTGCCATGTATGACGAATCGTGTGTATGTGTGCAGTCCACGTTATATGTATGTATGTATGTAAATTGTACCGTTTACTCGCGCTCAATTATTTTGGTTAGCATTCCTGATGATGAGAGAACAGAGTTGCGAAAGGGAACGCGCAAAATTGTTTTTGCAATTTGCATTGGCTAAGCTAACTTCGTTGCACATTTTGTTCTTGGTTTTTCCTAGCTAGCGCCATGTCCATACCTAAGCTACGGGACTACTTGGCTGTGCTAGCTAGTGAACATAGTGGAAGGCAAATGTAGAGCATTTTTTGAGCGAGTCCAAACGGTAAACAGAAGATATTCTCTTTCACTCAATTTTGCTAAGGTGATGTTATCTTGGGCAATATAATATTTATACGATGCAAGCGTTATATACTTTCGCTTTTATATGCTACATATAGGATTGCCAATGTTCATACAGAGCACAACACGATAACAATTGCAAACGTGTTTTTTTCTGCCTGCCTTTGTATGGAATGAAAACGAGCGAAGCCATAAAAAAATATTTACAATTTATTTCATGTTGATGTCTTCTTGTATATTATTGGTTATATGGCAACAGGAGCAAATCGAACTCGCCTTGTTATCATACCATGAGCTGCAACAGAAACACCTAGCTATTCTACTATAAAAACAGTACCGCACAGTTTCGAAACTGCTAAGCGCTTTTCGAATTCGCGGCCATCTTCCCCTTCGATCACTTCGCTGCACATTCAAATGTTAACTGGTGCCAGCTTTTACGTGCGCCTAACTTCCCCTCCAGCTCACCGTGCCTACGCGTGAAAACGCGCGATTCCTTTTTAATAACTGCCTGCTCGCTCTCCCATTGTCGGCATTATTTTGTGTTTTTATGCAGGTGTATATTTAATTTTAAAGTTATCATATTTAGTTAACTATGAAAGTAAGCAATTTGGCATGCAATATTTATGTTAGAATTGAAATTAAAAATGTTGCGACAACTGAGAATAACTGTAACTGTGAACAGAAGAGCGTAGCGACGCTCTACAATTGGTAGGAACAATGGAATTCCGTTAGCGTATCAATACATGATCGAATCCAGCACATGGTAAAATGATTAAAATACAATTATTATTGTTTCATATATAGATTTATTATCATTTTTCATGAATGAATGTTAGACATGCCAGTTTAATTATGTTTAATATGCGCATGATCTTGCGATGGTGGGGAGGGGTATGGCTGGCGAGCAACTATACGATTTTTTATGTAGCAAAATGAATTTTTGCGTATGTATATGTTTAGGCATGGCGCGAGTGTGTGTGTAAGATGTGCTAAATGCTAAAATGCGTGCTTGCTTATTAATTATTCAAATCCGGTTAAGTGTAATGTTGTTGTACAAAATGAATTTTCGCCATTTATGTACGCACGCATATCCGTTGGCTATCTTGTGTATTTCCTTTCCAGACATGTCGGGCATACAGTGTATACACGCCTCCTCCTCATCTCAGACTTGGTATTTTGCTCTGCTTTTCTTTTAACTGCTAATGTTAATTATACATAGTTTTTTTTTTTTTTTTTTTTTTTTTTTCATATCGAGCGTTAGTTCAACTACATATCGATGTGTGTCTGTGTGTGTATGTGTGTTTTGCTGTTTATATATTTTGAATTATTAATTATATAAGGAAACATGTTTCATATTTCAATATGGCAAAAGGAAAGCTTATTGGAAGTAAATAAAAGTATTTTTTTTTTTGCTCTCCCTAAATTATGTGTTGCAACTTGGCCAGTTGCCGGCAAGGCCGCCACCTTGAATGCATTTCATAACATTTGTTGTTAACTCAATGTGTGTGTGTGTGTGTTTGTGTGTTGCACTTCCTTTTGCTCCTTTTTTTTTTTTTTTTTGGTAATTTTATATGTTGCTTTTGTTTATTACCAGTTTAGTCTAGTCCATCATCGACAAAGTCAGCGGAATCTTTCTTACTGGGCTTGGGTTCGCTGCTGTCGCTCGGCTTGGTGTCGGCCGGCTTGGCATCGCCGAATGCAGCGCCACCGGGTGCAGCGTCGCCGCCAGGGAAACCGCCCGGCATGAAGGTCTTTATCAAATTGAAGACTTTCTCGTTGGCTACATATTTGGAGATGTTGGCTGGATTGCTGATAATATCTTGCATGGCAGCAGCCACTTCGGGGTCCTTCATCTGTGACATCAAATCAGCCATGTTGAAACCAGCACCACTTGGAAAGCCGCCAGCCCCACCTGGGAAGCCACCAGCACCACCAAGATCACTAGCATCTGCAAAGACGCCACTGGCCTTCTGCTTGGACTGCTCTTTGCGTGCCTTGTTTTGCGCACGTAGCCGATCCTTGACCTTACGTTCGGCTTGCTTGCGCTCCTGCTTGATGCGATGCTGTTCAATTTTCTTGGCGTTCGGCGTTACCTCCTTCAGCCATTCGTCAGCCTCCTCATCGAAATCAAGTTTGCATGCCTGACGCAAATCCTTGGCCGCTTCCTCAAACTTGCCCAACAGGCGGTAGGCACGGCCGCGAAACTTGTAGGCGGCAGCCGAATCACAGTTCAGTTCGAGTGCTTTATTGCAGTCGCGTATGCAAGCGTTGGGCTTCTTCAGCTTCAGAAAGGCCTGGCCACGCTTGGCATGGAACAAGGCATTGCCTGGATTGAGCTCAATAGCCTTGGTATAGTAGCCGATGGCTTCATCGAACTTCTGCTCACTGTAAGCAGCGGCGGCTTGACCGCGCAAGTCGCCGGCCTGATCAATTTCCTCATCGGTGGGTGCCTTATCCTGATCACCCATCGGTTGAGCCGGGTCATTATCGGCCTCAATGACACCTATAAGCAGATGCCCACATGCAAATATCAATAAATACAAACACATATATGCATATGAATATACAGTCAATACATATGTATATTGGCACATACATACATGCTATATATATATGTATATATATACATTTTGTACAGACCATGGATAAAACACGTGATTATTTCTATGATTGTTGTTGTAAATACCTTCCATATCAAGTTCAACATCGGACTCTGGCTCCGATGAGGAAGCATTCTCGTCACTATCTTCGGATGATTGTTCGGGTGTAGCAGCAGCCGGCTTAGACTTCGCACCGGCATCACCACCGAATGGGCATTTTCTAGCAAAGCAATACAAAAACAAAGAAAATGCACTCATTATATGTATTTGATTAAAAAAAATTGTTTTAAATACCATAAAAAGCAGCAACTTTAATTTGATTTAGACCAAAGTTATGCTTACCCTGATTCTGGCATCTTGAATTCGCCTTCCGGCACTTTTCCACCGAATTTTTCAATAAATTCCTTAACAAACGCAAGCTGCGGCATGTTTAACAAAGATGGATTTTTATTTACAAATTCAATAAAGTTTTTAAGCTTCTTTAAATCCTCATGTTGAATTGGTGAAGCCATTTTGCATACACTTTTGGAAGATTCTAGTTTTTTCGATTCTAACACAAACAAACTCGACAGTCTCCCTTTAATAAATGCTCGTAATTTTTCTCCAGTTGTCAACTGCGCGTTTATACTCAGTCAAAGGCTTATCGATACTATGCTATCGAGTATAACTAACTAATAAGTAATATATCGCGTTTTCTCAACACTGTTTATATAATAATTTAAAATGTTGCTAAATTTCACATGTATATCGCTATTTAATTTTGTTGCCAAATCTTTCGATATATTTCAACTTAAGATTTGAATATAATTTTAAAATACTTGTTGCCAGCTGAGGTTGAGGGCTGGAGAACTTATTGTCCGTCTATCGATATGCCGCATGCATTTGTGCGGCCCTCAAATATAAGCCATCCCTGCTAGAAATACACAAAGTGAAAAAAGCGTATAAAAATAAAAAAGTAAAGAAAAATATTTTTTTTTTCAATTAAAAGTTGCATCCCCGCGTTGCATAGCCAAATCAGTCTGATCAGAGTTTTGATAGACTACGTACAAAATTGAAACTAGAATCTCAAAGAGCAACGCGACAAATATAAACATTAGCAGCCGAAGCATCAATAGCGACAGCCGCACAAAATGGCCACCAGTGAGATATCTAGCTCCAATGAGCGCCACTACTACGCGAAATTGGAAGCTATCAAAGACATACGGGACAAGACTTTAGCACTGGAGAACCTTAAGGTACGCATTATCAAAGAGGTTAAGCTCAGCGATGATGAGGAAAAATGCCTGGAGGAATATCGCAAGGAGATGGAACATCTGCTGGAGGAGAAAATGTCACATGTTGAGGAGCTGCGTCAGATTCACGCTGACATCAATGATATGGAGAATATCATCAAACAAACGAAAGAAAATCAGACGCGGTCATTCGATATGGCTAACCGTGTGTACGAAGAATATTTGGCACTAAAATATCAAATCGACCACATGCGGCGCGAGTATCTCGGTCTCAGTCCATTGCGAGATCTACACGAGGAGGAAGGTAGTCCCATATCAAAGGACCGTTTCCAGACGAATTTTCTTAAAGTTGCAGCACAGTCGGCTGCTGCTGCTGCAGCAGCTGCAGCTGCGGCCGTTGCAACACAGCCAAATTCACTGGCACGGCCACATGCACGGCATCCACTGATGCCCGAGGCGACTGTCACCGCACTGCCGCCCAGTGCAGGTAACGCTGGTGCTGGCAGCGGTTCGTCAGTACCAAGCGGTAAACAAGGTGGTCCTGGTCATGCATTTATGCCGCCTGCACCTCCGGGCGCTGGTAGTGCTGGTGCAGCGGCAGCTGCTGCTGCAGCTGCAGTTCGCTTAGGTAAAGGCGATTTCTCAGCTCCGCCGCCACCGCCGCCGCCAACAAATCGCTTACAGCAGTCACCGTCTATTGGTATTGGACATCACCCCTCGTTCCGTTCGGATTTCAATGTCAACCTGAGACAGCAGCCACCGCCAATGAAATCATGCCTCTCGTGTCATCAGCAAATCCATCGTAATGCACCCATATGCCCGCTATGCAAGGCCAAGTCGCGTTCCCGCAATCCCAAGAAGCCCAAAAAGAAAAATAACTAAGTGTCGCGTCTCCCACAACATCTACTCAAATCAACTCAGCATTTAGCACCAGCTGCAGTGGCTCAATTGCCCAAGCAGCTACATATATAATATTTTTACTACATACTAGGTATTTATTAAACGAGCGACGAATTCTAAGTGTCGTGCATCAAAAGTATTAACATTTTTTCTCAATTAAATTTAAGCTGCTAAAATTGTTTATTTTTTTTTGTATCGTTTTTAATCGTTGCTTAAAATTGCATTTTATGTATAAGTATTTTTTTTATATGCATACGTATATATAAATATATATATATATATGTATATATGTAGTAACGTCTCATTATTTAATATGAATATTACAATACATATACAAATTGTATGTAGACATACGGAAAGTAAATAAAAACAACAGTATCAAAATAGAATTGTATGCGAATATACAATAGATACTATGTACATACATACATCTATTATATGTACATATTTACAATTTACAATAAAAACATTTGAATTTCATCAGTTTTTAGTATTTTCGTTCATTGTATGCCAGTATCGATACTCGAGTAAGTTTAGTGCTGATCGCGATGTATCGAACGCGATGCGGCGTCTTATAGCGCTGCCAGATCGAAGTAATACAAACCGGTTTCGCCTAGGTGGCAACACGTAAGCGATTTCTCCGCAACTGAGAGCAGCAGCAGCAACAGGTTTAACTTATTGCCATTGTGCATTCTGTTGTTAACGAAAACAAAACACAAACGGTGCTAAATAGGTTAGACGTTTTGTCAATTTCTGTATGAGGAACGCAGTGCAAACGCTTAAGATCAATTTGCATTACATGTTCAATAGCGTGCAAATCAAAAAAGTATAAAATTGATTAAAATTAAGCCGTTTAGAACCAATAAGAATTGAACGTTTGAAAAGCGGTGCTGATTTTCCTGTGATTTCTGTGCACAGAATTGGTGAAAAGAGAAAGTTGGCTGACTGACAGAAGTACGTGAAACAAAACCGTCAACAAGCAGTCAACAGCACAACGGAGTGTGCGCAGCGACAATTTCGAGAAATTGGGTCTCTGCAAGTAAGCGTAAAGTTTTCATTTTTTTTTTTCTTTTTTTTTTTACATATTTAAGTTCAGCGACAGTTAATTGTGGCCTATTTTTTGTGATTTTAATTATGGCATATGCATATACATACATGAATTCATGCGTTTAATTGTGTTTGTCATCCAATGCAGCGTAACGCCAAAAATGGGCACACAACATACAGCGGCACCCAGACAGGTTGACAATAAGACGGCGAAAGGCGCGGCAACAAATGGACACGTGAACAAAATTAAACAGCAGGAGGCGAATGCCATGCCGCCACAGAAATCAGTAGTTGTTGCCTACATATTGTGGCTGTTTGGCGGCATCTTTGGGCTGCATCATCTCTACTTGCATCGCGATCGTCATGCGTTTGTCTGGTGGTGCACGCTGGGCGGCTACATGGGCATTGGCTGGATTAGCGAGATCTTTGTCATACCCAGCTATGTGCGCGACGCCAACGAAGATCCACAGTTTGTCAAGGAGTTTGTGGCACGCCTGCATGCCTACCAGAAGCCACCATACTCTTCTAAGCGTTTTCTAGGTCAAATCCTGATTGGCTATCTATTTGCCCAGCTTATTGCAATGGCCATACCGCAGAGCATTGTTGCCGGCATTGATTGGAGCTTTATGCACTGGTTTATACCCGTAGGTGCAGCGTTGGGCGTCTGGCTGGTGGGTAACATTGGACGCGAACGTGGTGTACTCTGGCAATGTCTAATAGCCGGCTACCTGGCCTATCCGCTGCGCTATGTCGTCTATGATGAAACCTATACGCTGCTGCTGACGGCTCTGGCATCAACGGTGGCCTTCGACACCTTTTCAAAGCAGTGGCGTCGCACTCCGCCACGTCGCCGCAATGCCGGCGTGCGCACGCTAACGCTGACCGGCGCGATTTGCGTCTACTTTGCATTGTGGGGCAGCTTCATCTATTTCAATGGCACCATATCTGATGAAGATGGCGGCGAGGTGCCCATACACGAGGCGCTGCACAATTTTCTGGCCTCCGCCTGGTGGACCGATCTGAAGCAGGCGCTGCACGACACCTACAACTATGCACAGCATCATGGCTGGTACGAGATATGGAAGGAGATATTCGAAAGCATGGACGTGGATGGCGAACGCAATGCCTACAAGGTGCTGGATGTTAGCGCCACCGCATCGCAAGCGGACATCACAGCCGCCTACCGCAAGCTATCGAAAGAGTTTCATCCCGATAAGGTCAAGGATGAGAAGCTGCGCCAGAAGGCGCACCAGCGCTTCATTGAGATACAGCAGGCCTACAGCGTGCTCAGCAAGATCAAGTCGAATCGACGACGCAAAAACAAACAGTACACGGAGGACGAGGCGATCGTCTTGTAGTGCATGCAACCAGCAGTCCCAGCTAACTCTACAGCAGTGTGTATATGTGTATGCATATGTGTATATGTATACGTGTATGTGCATGCACATGTATTTGTTATGCTGTTCCATATGCAGTGCGCGGCTCGTTGGCTACGCGTTGCAGCCACGCGTGATGCGTGAGTCAGCTTGTTCTCAAGCTTCTCAGCTGACTTGCTGCCTCCCTAAACACCCCAACCCCGACCCCAACCCCAATCCCAACCCCAACCATATGGCAACAGCTCTACCAAGCATAACCATGTGCCTATTTATAAGTTTAGCGTTAAGTTAATAATACTACAACGAAATGGAACACCAAATGATGCCTGGCCACGTTTGCCATTGTTGCTGGCGTGTCTGCTAATTGAATCTGCCATCTGGCTTGAGTCTGTTCCGTGACCTATTTTAATGGCCACAGAAAATTCATTAAAATATCTATGAAATTTGGTTTGATTGAGACGCAGCTCATTTTGGGTAGGTCCAGCTTTCATTTGATTTTCTTTGATCTGGATTGATTTTCTGCGACAGTACGTACATATATAACAGACAGCAGTAGGCGTGGCAAATCGAACAAAGTGTATAATTGGGCGATGTTCGATAGGCCGTTCGCCTGCCTGAGCGCCTCGTTCTTACCGAGCAGAAGGGGCAGCGCAACCAAAGTTGGCATGTTGTCTATGCCAGATTGGCCTTCGATTTTTGATATCTGCTGCAGCGCCTCCGCAATTGACACGCCCAGTTTTGCGAACGGCAGTAAGCAAACATAGCCAATTACTTTCAAAATGTGTACATCCAAAATTGGGCCTTGAAGAAAACTTTGGAACGCCAGAAAGTCGTATTATTCTAACTCCAATACTGTTCAATTACAGTTGCAAAATGTGAAGTCAGTGGTACCAATTCTGTGAGAGTGAGTGGGCGTGGTAAGAAACTTTCAATTTTGGATATCTGAGCTGTTAGTTAAGAGGCCTATGTATTGCATTTTGTGACTATAAATTAAAAAATTGAAAATTCTTAAAAAATATTAAAATTCGACGACGCTGGATTGTGGGCGTGGCAATTGTGGATGCGTAATGCATAGACATTCTACGTTTAGTTACTGTTAGGCTTTGACTTATGAGCGATTGAAAAAATGGGCGGAGGCGCAGATGGAGCAGATATCCAAGTATTGCTCCGGGTTTAGTCTATCCCTCACAGTCTCTGAGATAGACGCGTTCATACGCACGGACGGACGGACGGACGGACATCGCGAAATCGATTCGGTTCAAGAATATATACACTTTGGCACGCCTTCTTATGACTGTTGCATGTATTCGCACAGAACTAATAGACCCGGGACCGGTCAGGGTATGCTGAAAATTTCAATTGAATGTTTTGTGTTTTCTCGCTGCAGGCGGCAACAGTTTTCAAACAACGAAACTGCCCGTTATTTTGTGTACACACATAATTGCTGTTTTTTTTTTTACAATATTTATATATTCATTTATTTATTTTCATACAATATTTTACATAATATAATGAACTACTTAAGAAGCTAGCAAAAAAAAAAATATATATATATATTTATATATATATATAATAATAAAGTAATATGTGTAAATTTTTTTTTGTGTATATTTGTTTTGTTTTTGTTATTGTATTGGTGGTTTTTCTTTTCATTGTCTGTGTATGTGTGTGTGTGTGTGTGTGTGTGTGTGCGTGTTTTATTTTTGTTTCTTTTTGCATATTCAATAGTATGATTAAGTAAAACGTTTAAATAAAAACGATAAAGAAAGTAAACTTTTGCATGCATGTATGGAGTATTTTACTGCCTACGTTGTATGCGTGTTGTATTGCATGTATACACACACACACACACACACACACACACACACACACACACACACACACACATGCACATACAAATGCATACATGCATGCTACAAGTATGTGCTTGTTGTAGTCTGTGTGCACAGTTTATTATTATATTACAACAACATAATAATAAGAATAATAATAATGAAATAATATTATCAATGGTGAAAAGTTCCATGAAGTTACTTCAACGCTTTTCACTCAGCATTTAAACTTGTATATACTTTTTTTTTTCATTTTTGTTTTTGTTTTTAAAAATTTTCTTTTAATGTCTTTAATTTTGTGTGTTTTATCGCTTTTCAAATTTTGCCATAAAATATAAGAACAAAAAAAAAAAAATAGTTTCAAAATGAAAACAGGAAACAATAACTCACTTAATTTTAGTTTAAAACATAATACTGAGCAAAAAATTATGTATAATTTGCTTACTATATATATTTTTTGCTTTGAATTCGGGTGGAAAAGTGGTTTGGGAGGGGGGGCAGTAGGGGATGAGTGTGTGTGTAAAAGTACAAGCGGCCAAAAATATTGTTAGCGTGTGTGTTTTTGTTTTTAATTCATTTTACGTATCTGTGTGTGTGTTTGTGTGTGTTTTCTTAACAACAAAAATTGTTTTGTGACTGTTCTGCATTTATGTGTGTGTGTGGTTGGTTTGTGTTTGTTTGTGTGTGTGTGTGTGTGTATATTCAATTATCACGTTTTTTGTTTGATTTTTATATGCATTATTTTGTTTTGCTTGGTTTTTAATGCAGCAACGTAAGCAGAAAAATGAAAAACATTTGTTTTTATGTTTACAGAAAAAAAATATAATTTTAAGCTAGCATAAAATACATATTTAAAATAAAATAACAATTCTATTAGGCATATACACACATACAAACACATAGTTGTATGCGTGCCTGTGTGCCTATGCCTAATGGTAAACCACAAAACAGTTAGTTAAACATAGTTTGTAGTTCTGCTTCTTGCATGTTGCTACCCAATAAGAGAAAAAAAATATATATTGTATTTTAGTATTGTAGAATCGAACAAGCGAACGAACAAAAGAGACAAACAATCTGTATGTATGTACATTAAGCCTGCGCAAGCACCGCTATGTGAGCGGCTGCTGTTGTTGTGTTACAGGCTAGGCTTGAGTGGGTAGCTGCGTGTCTGAGCAAGTGAGTGAGGGAGATAGCGGCTTAGCTATCGCTGTGAAAATACCTTGTGCGTGCCTGACTACTGCCTGTGTCTATGCCTGTATGTGTGTGTGTGTGTGTTCGCATTCGCGTTCGATTTGCATAAGTGTATACATATGTATTTGTGTGTGTGTGTGTGTGTCTAGTATAATTTGAAAGCGCGCGCCTGCGGATATGCAGCACTTTATTTGCGTATATGTGTGTGTGTTTTCTTTCATTCATTCTTGCCTGCTTGCTTTGTTCTTCATACATGTATGTGTGTGTTTAGCCAGCAGCGTTGAGCGCAGCAAGTAATAATTGAAGAAAAGCAATGATAGGAAATTGGAAAGAATAGAAAATAAGGGGAAGGGGTGGGGAAAGAAATCTATTACAGACGCGTGACTACAATATCTTCTTCGAGATCATCGAGCTCATCATCGGTCTCCTCGACGCCGTCGGGCATGTTGGACTCGGCGGCAGCAGCTGCGGCAGCGGCGGCAGCAGCAGCCTCCTTTTCCTTTTCGGCGGCCTCAAGTTTCTCCTGTTTCTTGATCTTGCGTTGCTGCAAATTAGAAATGTGATAAAAGCCGGCAGAGTCGCTTGTGTTGCCACCTTCTTACCTTCTTTCTGTAGAGTATCTCCACAATGACATAGCCAATGCAGCCAAGCGTCAGCACAGCGAGCAAGATGTAGAGCTTCATGCGTGTGCACAGCGTTGTGGCATAGGCATAGGCAATGACAAAGCCAGCCGACTCCCAGAGGCGGTAGTTGGAGAAGGCAGCTTCCTTGTTGCGTCTGAAGAGCAGACCGTAGAGTCCATTGATTTGTGTCTGCCAGACGGCATCGCCGACACCCCAAAGGCCGGACATGGCATAGAATATGATGGGATTGTCGGGGCTGGGGCGCCAGAATAGCTCCACCGAAATGAGTGTAAAGTGCACGACAGCGCCCAGCACAATGATGGGCATGCGACCAATGTACTTCATGACCGAGCCAAACAATATGGAGCACAGCGCATTGACAACGCCAAAGCAGATCATGACGAAGCCAATTTGATGTATGCCCAGAGCGCACGACACATAGGCCTGGGTGAAGTCGGCACCAATGAAAGCCTGCTCCATGCCAATGAAAACAGTGATGGGTATCAGCAGCTGGAGATTGGGTTTCTTCATCTGACGGAAGGTGGCCGACAGCAGTTGCAGGCCAGATAGCTCGGCGGCCGAATTGGAGCCCTTGCGCTTCTCACCGTAGCGCTTGAGTGGATCCAGAAAGAAGGCAATAATGCAAACGGCGGCCACAATGCAGGACAAGTAGATCATGGAAATTTCAAAGATCTCATGATCTGGCGGACGCTCCAGATTGCCATGGCCGCTGGCGCCGGTGGTGCAGAAATTGGCGCCACATGAGAGTAGATCTTCCTCGCTGATGGTTGCATTGGTATTGGTATTGCCGCCGCCGCCATGTGCGCCGCTAGAGAGCACTGCAATCATAATTGGCTTAGCAAATGTCAAATCGAATGCATGCAACTAACTTACCCAAGCTTGAGATCAGATTGCCCCAGAGCTCGGCGGATTGCCAGGCCAGAAAGAAGAAGCCAAAGAAGCGCACAATAATCGCATCGATGGCCTGATCAGTGATCTTGGCATACACCTGTCCCACTTGTGTCAAATATGTGGCTTTGGAAGCCCACATGGGAGCGGCACCCATGCCGACAAGTATGCCGGCGGGCACCAGCGTATAGAAGCGCGGAAACAGCTGGAAGGCAATGTATGGAGCATAGCAGAGCATGCTGCAGACCAGTGTCCATTTCACTGTCAACTTGCGTATGATAAGCGTTGGCAAAAATATGCAAGAGACAACCAGAGCCGCATAGATGGCACTAAGTGAAACTGTGCCCAGACCATCTTTGGCATTGATCGAAGATTGCAAATTGGCTGTGCCCTATACAGAATAACGGAGTGCACTCAGGTTAGCAGTTGATGCCTATCGAATGTGCTATGTGCACCTACCTGAAATGCGGTGAATTGCACCATAAACGCAATCGAGATTATCGAAATATTCTTTAAGATGCGCCATTTCTCTGCCGGATTAAGCACAACTTTCTCTCGCAGTGAGGCGGTATCGGGTTCAAAACCAGCTTTTGGCTATAAATAAATGAGAAAAAAAAAAAAATGAATAAACATAAATTGTTGTTGTCTTAGTTGCTGGCTGATGCTGTCGTCGTTGTTGTTGTTGTTGTCAATACCAGTCAGTCGGTATTGTGTACAATTAATCAGTGACATTGTCAGAATGCACAGCTAATTTGTTCGAGTTGCTGATTGGATTTATTCAAGAAATAATCATTTTATTGTGAGCATAGTGCGTGTATGTGCGTGTGTGTGTGTGTGTGTGTGTCTCGCTAGAGCCCTTCACCTTGGTGCTACTGACTAATTTGACTTTCAAATCGCGCTTGGCTCAGTTTAGTTTAGTCTAAGCCAAGCTTGGGCGAGGTGAACGCGTTTCTTGCCAGCATTGACAGCCAGCGTTGGATGTCAACGCCATTTTTTGCAAATAACAACAACAACAACAAAACAAATTTTTTCTTCAATATTTACCAAATTATTTATGCTTCAGACATAAACACTAATTAAATATTTATGCATACAATTTGAGGCAAATATAAATAAATAAAAACTAATTTGTATAAATAACCACAAAAATGTCGCGCCTGCCGTCAATGCGTTTTGCTAGCGTTTCAAGCGCGTTTTCTATGCTGTCGCTATCGCTGCTGCTGCTTGTTGTTGATGTTTTGCACGTTTTATGCGTGCATTTGGCCTTTAAATGGTCATAAAAATGCAAAGTGGCAACGCTTCACTTTTGCCGCTAGCCAGCGTAGAACAGTCGCATTCAAAAACGCGTGCATTGCATTTTTTTCCAATGTTTTTTTATTTTTATTTATTTATTTATTTATTTTTTCTTTTTTAGACTTGCAAAGCAGCACGTAATATACTATATTTGTTTTTGTTTCTTGTAACTTAAAAAACAAGCGGTAACTATTTGGAAGGCCCTTTCAATTGAAGCTCTACTCTTTGGGGCGGACTCAGCCTCACCGAGCCGCACGCGCCATTATGTAAGCTGCAAACGAAATACAAAGTAAAAACCTACAACTTTGACTGGTTCGATGGTTATTACTATTTTTGTTGTTTTTTTTTCCTAATTGATGTTTTTTTTTTTATATTTTTTTTTACAAGAAAAAGAACAGACAATAAACAAGAAACCGATTTAAGTCGATTTTACATTGGTAAATTGAGTTAAGCTAAGAACAAATAAGAAAATTAAAAAAGTCACTCCAAATCGATTGTATATTGGAAAACATGGTGAAACACTAAAAAAAAAAAAATAATTGTGGAAATAAAGAAAAACAATTGATAGAAAGTCGCTTTAAATCAATTCTATGTTGAGGGGGAATACAAACGACTTATTGAAATGCAGAACAGACAAAAAATAAAAGGACGTC
>JBANCW010000035.1:28177-50571 GCA_037040085.1 Colocasiomyia kotana | reverse complement strand
CCAAAAATGCCAAACCAGGCAACATATGTACCAATGCTACGTATTCCAGATATAAGCAATATACTATAGCGGCTTAGAAATATTATTTATGAACAGCGAAACGCACACAGACAATGCTGCTGCTGATGTTGGTTTTGGTGTTAGTGGTATTGGTGTTGGTGCTGGTGGTGTTGGTGTTGGTGGGGTTTAGTGAAGCCACACATTTTCCATGCCTTCTGCACACTGACATTTGTAATTTCTGCTGAGGTTTTTACACGTTTAGTAAATAAATCACGCGTCGTAGCAGTATTGTGTGGATCTGGTAAAATGTTTTTATGCCATTTTTTATATATAAATAATTTGTTTTTGCTGCTCTAAACTTCCTAGCTGAGCCCGCTCTTCCTCTCTCTACCACTGCCTTATTGTCTCTTTTCAAATCATAAGCGACCTTAACTAAATGCTCAATGTTAGGCCACGCATGCTTATGGCATGGGGGGGATTGGGCTTTGCTCAACCTTAACATTGATATATACACTGACCGTTCATGATTTATTATGTGTCGCCTATTGCTGTGTTTTGCCATTTAGGGAGCCGGTTAGACAGTTAGGCTGCCTGCGAGACTTTTTGTTTTGTTTTCGCATTTTGTGGTCATAATATTGAGGGTCCCAGTTGGGGACAAGTGTGTATCGTAAATAAAGCGCAAATCTATAAAATAAACAGCAACTAAATACATGTGTTATTTATATACAATACATACAACACGCACATAACATGCGAGTGTGGGGGCCACACCCATACAGACATAATTTACACAGTGTCAATAGGCAGCAGGGACTACCGCAATGCCTACATTTACAACGTTGTTTCCATGTTGTTTATGCGCCATTGTTATTATTGTTGCTGCTATTACTTGCAGTTATTGTTGTTGTACTTGCTACAGCTAATGAGCACGAACTTGTCAATGTGTCAATTTAATTAGACAAGAACCACCTCAAATGACACCAAATTGAATTATTAGATAACATTTGCCTGAAAGTCAGCAGCAGCAGCAACAGCAGCAACATCAGCAACAGCAGCGGCAGCAGCGCCAATGCCAAGCGTTTTCTGCGACTGCTGTGCATGTTTGCCTATGTATGTGTGTGTGTGTTTATACACATATGTGTTGACTGTGCACGTGTGATTAAATGTTTGTTTGCTAGGCGTCATGTTGACTTGTTGTTATACTCTCACTTGGAACCAACTGATTTGAGCAAGTTAATAAGTCATGAGAACTTTGTAGAACTTTGACTACAACTAAATTGAATGCCTCCTTCTCAAAGGCTAATAAAACATAAATATATATTTTTCAGATCGACTGACTACCAACATAATAATATGACTCTACACTGCTGTACTTAGTAGTACTACAGTCAAGGCCGAGTGCAGGAATTAATTTTGGAGTGTCACGAAAATTGTTCCAGTAAATAATTTTGTAAGCCTCCACGAAAAACGAAACTTCATGAATTATTAATTTCTAGGACTACGCTGGGACGCATAACACGGAAATAAAGTTAACTTTTCTGTTTCGATTTTGGAAAAAACTATATTTTTTGGTTCGCTCATTATTTATTCATTTATCAATACCTCGTTAGCTAGATATAGGTTGCAAAACTTCCCAGAGATACATGCGATTTAATTAAAAAAATTTTCAACCTTTTCATTTCACATTCAGCCTCAAGCATGGTTATTCACGTTATTCATATTAGGAAATGCTTTTAATTTTAAATTAATTTTTGTAGAATTTATCAAGACTTTAATATCAAATTGCGAAACAAAATCAACAAATTTTAAGCTGTTTTGAAAATGCTTCTTTAAAAAAAAAAATTGCTAAAAAAAAATATTCTAGCTTCAAACAAATTTTTATATATTTTTTTTCAATAAAATTTAACTACAAATTGCAAAATGAACAAAAAAAATATATATTTTGAAGGTTAGCTTGAATATATTTTTGAAAAAATGTTTAAAAAAATAGAAAAAAAAAAAAATAGAAAAAATAACTTCAAACTTATTTATTTACATAATCCTTTTTTAATGAATTTAACTTGAAATTGCAGAAAGATCCAATAAAAATATTTTTTTAACCCTTTTGAAAAAAAATCTTAAAAAAAAATGCTAGAAAATTATGCTAACTCTAAACTAATTTTTGGAAATTATAATGAAATCGAAAAAAGAACCAATCAAAGAACCATTAAAAATATTTTTAAGTAGTTTCTGTAAAGAAATGTTTAAAAAGCCTTTTTTTAATTAAAAAAAAAAATATTACTTAACAACTTGTTTCAAAAAATAGTCCTTAAGAAATATTTTTTGAAAAAAAAGTGCCAAGATTTCGTGTTTAATAACTAAAAATGAAACTTTTTTCTTTGTTTAAACCAGAACGCAAAAAATGTTTTTATACTATTTATGATGGTTTTTATGATTCCTTTTTCTTTATTTTCAACACCTTTAATGAGATTAATACCATTCAGTCAAGAAAATATAATTTATATATTCAAATTTATAGCTTAAAAAGTTCTGTTAATCATTATATTTTATGTCCAATTTTAAACTTTGATTTATCTTTGTGGAAGTCATGGCTTTCCATGAATTTATATAACAATAAAATTCCAGCCGAGATGGCAAGCTACTTTTTCATAACTTTTCAAAGTCAATTTCATAATAAATAATTTTATTAATTTAAATCGAATAAAAGCGCTAATAGTCTACGTTATATGAAAGTGTAAGTAAAATTCGTCTTAGCCAAGAATGCATTTAACTTATTTATTGCAGCTGTTGTTGTTTTATTGTTGCCCTTGTGCTTTTGTTGCTGCCGTTGCTATTAACATTGCAACATTTGCGCTTGCTGTATGTATTAAGAGGGTCACAGTGAGCCGCATGCTGCCCTCTGCCATCTGCCATCTGCCCTCTGCCACATGCACAGCGCTCTGCGTTCAGTTGCCTTTTGGGGCCACCACAAATTTGTTAGCACAGTCACTGGGGGCATTTACATTTTGGTCATTTGTGTTGTGCCTAATTGTTGACAAACCGAAACAACAGCAGACACGACAACAAAACAGCTAAACTAAAAAACAAAAACGCAAGCCAACAAAGGCTGTAGTATAAAAAAAAAAAAGAAAAAAGAAAAATCAAACACAAATAAACACTGCAAATCGCACATTGTATATTGTGAATTATGCGCTGCATACAATGGATTGCGTATACGCCGCGTGGCACAAAGCTATTTCACCTAATTGCAGTGCTTTGACCCAAGCACCAAATCATTTATGCTGCTGGCCATCAATAAAATAATAGGCGACAATCTGCGCTGCTGCTGTTCGAAATCGTCAACGTCAACGTTAGCGTCGCAGTCGTCTTAGCAGGTCAAACAATTAACGAGGCCTTAATGATTCATGCGACCAGCAGTTGGTTGAGTGGTGCTTGAAGTCGCAATGGTAATGCCTGTTGTTGGTTTAGCGGTAAGCCGAAGTGGGGGGTTTTGACTTATGGCACTCCAGGCACTCAACTCTCGAATTGTAATTGTCAATTGTGTTGGCATAACTTTAAGCTGCGGCGGTGTGAAGGGAACAGCAAACATTGTCTTCAAGCTGCTTTAACATGCTAATTTTGTAGAAAATTTTCATTTTCCCAAAAATTTACACTTTGTATAAAATTCTAACTACTTTCAACTGAGTGGGTGGTGCTTTGGTGGTGGCTTTGCTTGGTTGAACTTTTCTTTTGCTTTTGCCTCAAATGTTACCAGCGGCATCAAGTGAATTGCCTCTAAATGCTGGCACTGTCTTCAACCTACGCCTCCGCAGCGACGACCCCTTTCTGCGCGCATTGTTTGTCTATTTACACGAGCTCATTAACATTTGAAATGACTTTTCGCCATGGCATACTTATATTTCTGTATGCCGAGCTATTTTAATGTTTATGATTTCATTTTTGTTTTCCCTTTTATTTTCTATGGCTTGGCATTAAATAAAATTTGCAAAAATTATTTCCAAAAACAAAAATGAAAAAACCTTCTTAACTGCTGCTTTTTCTCTTATTATTTTTTTTTTTTATTTATTTATTACTTGTGATGTAGAATAATTTGAGTACAGAGTGGGCTGCCGTAGAATGGAGTGGCTAAAATGAGGCGCATGCCAGGCACTCATTTATGCTAATTTGCGTAATTATGCGCTTCATAAAATCACTTGGCAAATGCAGCTCTACTTAAGGCATGAAGCTCATTGATGCTGCTGTTGTTGCTTCTGCTGTTAATTGTTACAACATGAACAACAACAAGGCAGCCAAAAGCAGGCAAAACAAATAGCACACAGAAAACAGTGAAAAAGTTTCTTGTATAGTCATGAAGCGACGAGGCAGGCACAGCAAAATGGAAAATGATGAAAATTCATAAATGAACTGTACGCAAACAAGTTGAAAGTTGAGGCCTAAAAAAATAGCAACAGCAGCTGATGCCAGACAATGTCAGCATCAGCGTCAGCGCTAGCTACAGCAGCTGCCTCTGCTAATATTGCCACATTTGGTTGGCCAATTTTTTTTATTTTTTTTTTATATTTTTTATCTGCCCTACAGTGCATGCTCGTTGCGGTGAATTTTGTGTAAACAAAGTTCACTTGCTGCTGCTTATTTTTGTAATAAAAAATATATTCGATTTGCTTATCGTCCTATCTTAGACATTCAGAGACTTTCATAAAAAGTCCATCAAGCAAACATCTGAAGCAGTCTCCTTAGTACTTTGAATGGTCTCTGAGGAAGAATTTTCCCTCTTTTTTTGATATTTTTATTTTATATTAATTATTAATTTTATTTATTTATTATTATTACTTTTATGAAATAATTCATAATTTTATTTTGTGGTTTTCAAAAAGCTAAAAAAATATCTTCTACGTAAAAGCTTGCCCTAATTTTTTTAAGTATTTTATTTTTGTGGTATGTTGCTTTCTTGTTATTGCTATTTCTAGCAAATGTTAGTCCATCCAGAATTCGAGCCTGCATTAAACCTGATCTGATAAATATTAAGTTTATTTCAACCCCAAAACAGCTTAAACCATCAAAAGTGTTGATTTTACATAATTGTCGAACCAAATTTGAGCCATTTGG
The DNA here is from genome assembly GCA_037040085.1 of Colocasiomyia kotana. Taxonomy (NCBI): domain Eukaryota; kingdom Metazoa; phylum Arthropoda; class Insecta; order Diptera; family Drosophilidae; genus Colocasiomyia; species Colocasiomyia kotana. The sequence continues at coordinate 45,465 of JBANCW010000035.1, read as the reverse complement.
CAAAACTGTGATCGATCAATTAAACTGAAATCGTTACGTAAATATATAATAATTTAAAAGCATCAATAAAGCTGCGATTAATCGTTAAATATTGTATTTCATAAATATCTCGAATTTGATTAATTACTTAAAATTGCTGAAAATTTAGATTTACAATTATTTAATCACTTATTTATTTTGAGGGTTAGTTTCGAGTTTAAATGTTTGGCAATTAATTTTAGCTTTTTTCTGTGTAACAGAAAATGTACAAAAAAAGTGCGACTAAACAAATGACAAAATACAAATCGCATAGTTTTTTTTTCATATAAATTTTTACATATTAATATATTTAATTGTATAGCATATTTGATTAAAATATTAAAATCGATGAAAGCATTGTTTGGACAAATTATTTTAAGCACTTGATTGCGAAATGAAAACAAGCCTAAAGTCAAATGCATATAAACAACAAAACAACAGGTTAAATCAACATTTATTTGTTATCACTTTGCAATTGTATTTTTCAACAAAACTTTTTTATAAAACATGGCGAAAAATATTGTTAAAGTTGATTTTAAAATTAATTGTGGGTAATTCTCCGTAATTGAAACTAAACATACGTGAATATCGAAGAACAAAACTAAATGCAAATTTGAATACTCTTTTCATTCAATTTCATTCTTTTTCAATTTTTTTTTATTGTTATCAGAAGTTTTAGATTTGTTCAGCTTGCGGTTTTTCTCCTTAAATGTATTTAAAATTTTTTATATACACAACTATGTTCTGCCAAGCCAGCTGTCAGCACTGTGGCTATTTAGAGAGTGTTAAGAAATAATATTTAAGGTATTTTCAGTAAAACGATAGACTAGATTCAGCGTTCCTGCCTCTATCGACTTAGAACGTAGAGTTTTATGCTAAATAAGGAAATCAAGGTGTATGTGGTGTGAACCTCTTAACCATTTCTCTGCGGCAAGGCTGCCGTTTATTTCCATCTCTCGTGTTACACATACCTTCGTGTATATCGCATACACACTTATGTCCACACAGCGACAAAGCGACTCTGCGCGGATCATAATTATATATATATATATACAGTGTTACTACAATGGTTTCATAAGCCTCTTATCAAATATCGTGAAGCGGAAATGTCATTTTAAATTTACCTAATATAGACTCTGCAGCTGTGCAATATGTGAGCCAATATCTTACATAAAATAATCAATGCTTTTATCAATAAATGATTACTTTATATAATTGAGTATGCACTGTAGACTTTTTTGTATGCCACGGCTACACGCCTGCTTCAGTTAACCTATACACATGTACATTTGGTTGTTTTGTTGATATTTTTGCGCCGGAATTTTGTTTTCAGTTATTTTGTTGTTTACTCGCTGCTAAAAGTTTTGTTTGGTTTTGCTTTCAAGTGAAGTTGTAAATGAGGTTTACAGCTTCACGCCTAAAAACTGTGCCCAATAACACAACTTGGTTACGCTGTCTCTTTCGCTGCTATACCCCACCGCCTTTCGCCTCACTTGCCCAGTCGTATCTACATGTTGAATAATTGAAAAACGAAGCGATTGCATGGACTACGTATGTAAGTGTATGTGCAATACCTGGCTGGCTGAAGCGAAGTTCATTTTGGATTAGTCCACTGTTTAGTTTAATTATTAACATGGCCAACCATGGCCTGACAGTTGGTTTTTGTTATTTAGTGTTAGTGGCTGTCAAACTGTAGTATGCATTGTTGTTACTAAGGCTAATGCCAACTGCTCATAAATTATGCCAAAAATCTTCAGTTGTTATAACATTTGTACAATACACAATTGCCTAACGAGCACGTTGCATTGCATATATTGCGCATACGCCCTGCATGCCAAAATATATTAAAATTTCAGACAGCGCACAAATACAAATGCAAACAGCAATAGAAACGCGTGCATACATATAAACAGAGTGATATCCACATAGAAATATCGGACATTCATATGTAAAAATTGGCTGGCTAACAATTTATAAATAGCTGTCAAAATCTATTGATAAATAAAACGTTTTGCCCACAGCAGCCGGCGCTGCGGCCGACAGCAGTGCATGCAAAGTTAAAAATAAAAATTGAAAATAAAATAAATATGTGCAAAAAAAAAAAACAATAAAACAGAGAAAGAATCATTTTAGTCGCATCAACAACAATTTATCATCATATGAGCATGCAATATTATGCAAAAATTGTATGTTATGTGTATGTAGCAGATTTTATTTTATATATAATATATGTCGATATAAAACACGATATAGCGAGCGCAGTTAAAGCTACATAATTTGTTGGGCTTTGTATATTGAACTTACGCTGCATTATAATATATTAATTACAAGTTATTAATTATTATAAATTATATTAAATCAGGTAATGCATAAAGCGTGGATTACTACTGTATTGAGTAGTGAAAAATCTGAGATTTGTAATTAAGCCATTTCAGGAATATAATAATAAAGTTAATAACAACTTAAAATATCAGCATATATTGGAAAATTAATTTTCAAACATTTGTTAAGCCAAGAAGCTGCGTGTATACAGACACTTACAACTGCAAAGCATCCAAGCTGAAATATTTTTATTTTGAGTCACAAAAATATATGTCTGACAATTATCAAGCCTACATAACTTTTTCATGTGATAGCCAGTCACAATGTGGAACTCAAGAGGATCTTCATAGACGCCAAAATTATAGCTATAAAATTTGAGTGCCAGCTATCGGGCCAGCCAGCGATCGGGCCTTCACCTTATTGAATTTATATATATTTTAAAGTTATGTTATTAAGAAAATCATAAATGTTTCCTTTTGTTCTTCTTCTTCATAATGAGTCATTAAATCAATAGAAAATTTAGTTAGGAATCTTATAAAATTAATTTGATAAGCTTGTTCTGCTATGCCATATACAATAATGCATATGGATGATATAGAAAAATATTTGAAACACGTTTACTATGTACAAGTATATTACTTAAGCATTTAAATTTATTGTTTATTAATTTATTTATTGATAAATTATTGCATTGGCCACTAATTTAATTCAAAATTATATATAAATAAAAATAATAGTTTAATGATTAAAAACTATAAAAAAATTAATAAAAATAGAAAACATTAGAATAAAATAAAAATGAATAAATAAAATTAATTCAGGAAAGCAAAGAGCAATGCATACAAATTCACAAAGGAAAACAGGTTACAATAAAATATGATTTATATGCTTGAATATCTAAAGAGTTTTTTTTTTTTTTTTAATTAACTATTATATATATTTGATTAAAATACTTAACTATATTATTTACTTAAAAAATAAATATGTTTATATATATAAATATGTGTACTATTACGACTGTTATATATTATAACATAAATTATAATTTCATCCTTTATTGAAGGCTTAAAATAAATACTCTACAGCATTTTTGGAGCACTCTATAAAAGTCAATGTTAATTTGGCATCTTGCGATATTTAAAGCTCTCTTAGCCCCCCAAGGAGTATAGCATTGTAGCAGCCTGACAGTGTCAAGAACTACTTTGTAAGGACAGATAAAAGTATTAGCACATTCTTCACTGTCTATCAAAAATACTAATCTTATCTCAAGAACAACTTTGCAAATTCAGGATTTATTCCGGAAAATTAATAAAGAAGAAAAATGTTTTTTTTTTTTAACTATTTCATTGAAAGAATCAATTATAGTGACTAATAAAAAATTATTTATTATAACAATATTGAAATTTATTTAATTAGCGCTCTAGTGGCAATGCGTGTAGATGTTTTCAATTTTATGTGAATGTATTATGTCAGTTAAGAAGCCAGAAATATATGACGATGACGAGTGACAAAGCGAACTAATTTTAGAATTGACCGCGTAACGCTTATAAGGATACGTTCTGGAAGGAGTGAGTGATATTAAGATTGAGGCAATGCTGTTCGCTTATTTTTTTTTTCTAAGTTCGGGTAATCATTACCGATCAGAGTTGGATTTCAGGCAGTGCAGACTTGCTTTGAATTTATGTACAACCATTTGAATTTGAATTGAAAAATGCTCGACGTTTAATAATTTTATATAGCTCTTCTGCTCTTTACCATTTGGAACGATCTGATTTTATTAAAAATAACAACATTTGACAAACTTGTTTTACATAAAAAAGTTTTCGTTGTAATCAAAGCTAACACAAGCAACGTCGGGCAATGCCAACAAATATTATACACATAAATAAATAGTTTTGACTGCTGTTGCAGCATAGAAAAAAAAAAAAAAAAAACGTGGCAACTTTCCATTCAAATGTCATGCAAATACGGCAGCCGCCTGCCCCTCTATAGACTAGGCAAAATTGTTGCTGCTGCAACCATTGAAATGCAAATGAAATTGAATTGTTAATTTAAAATAGAAAAATCCGTTCGGGCTATTCAATGCTCGATGCCCGATTTTCAATGCTCGAAATAAATGTAATGACTGACACAACCATGCCATTGCCGTTGTCCCCTCGCCTTCAATTCAAATTGGCACGCAAACAGAAATTTTGTTGGAAATGTGTAGCATATATATTTATATATATAAATATATATATTTATATATATAAATATATATGTAAATATATATATCGTATATATATCAGCATGACAGCACAAGAGTAATGCAGGCGCATTTCTTTGTATGTATATATAAAATACGTTTCCGTTTCCGCTGGTCTCAGCCTGGCCAAATTTGCTTGCGTATTGCCAAAAATTAAAATGAAAAAAAAAAAAAAAACGTTTGCCAACATTTTGGCATTACTTTAAAAATTGCTAAATGGTAATTTAAGAATGCGTAATGAACGACTTTCATATTTGTTCAAATATGCAGCAAACCTACTTTCACACCTATGCGGATGTTACCCGGCCACCCATTTTGAAGGCTGTTGGGTACACAAGCAAAAAACGCGAGCTTAAATAAATGTGACTGCTACTAAAACTGTGATAACGGTTGGCAATGGCACCCTGTCAAAAGGCTAAGTGGGTTAAGCGGCCCAGCACCGTCCCCTTCACTCCCATGCTATCCTGCTGGCCCTCTCGCTCGCTCTCTCTATGTTCCCTCAACTGTGAAGTGTGTGATTATGCTGCTGACACATGACACCTTATGTGCGACGACAAGCCAACAAAACAGCTGAACTCAGGCAAACTCAAAACATTTTTGACCGCAGTGAAAAAAAAAAAAAACAAAAATTCATAGCCTGCTTTTATGGGCAGCATTTTGTTGTTTGTTTTCATTTTTAACGCCCTAACCAAAGTTTACCCTATCAATATACAGTTACACATTTGCCCGCCCGTTATTTTTTACTTACTTTTTTATAGATTTTTTTATTTTAGCCCCATTTAGCACATGTCAAGGCATTTTTTTTTTTCGTATATATTTTCCTTTCATTTAAGACTATGAGTTTTAAAGCTTCAAGCAGGGGTTGCAATAGGCAGTAATAATACACTAAAAAGGTTGACGGGGTATATTTATTTTATGACCATGCATGTTTATAGCTTAAATATAGTTTAAGTCATTATATTACTAGGCAGCTTAATATACATATACATTTATCTCAAAGCTAACAAAATTGCACTGATTTTATCAGGCATAAAAAAGGGTATATGCACGCCCCAAGGGACCCTCAGACTTTTGACGTATAACTGTATGCACTATAAGCAATTGTACCAATTTATGCTTGCCTTTATCTCAGGATATTTAAATATATATATTATAAAAAAAACTTTATACCAGCAAATCTGTGGACTAACTCTTGTCCGCTCGTCTTTCGCATTTCATGTTGAACACTTTTAAGGTAAGGTTCGCTCACTAGTCTACTACAATAAGCTATATTAAGAGAGTACGCAGGTTCATAGCGAACTTATCCGACCGCGCTGAAAGCTCTAGGCCGTTTGGCAGTCTCCCTTTCGTTTGCTGGTCTTTGCTTTACAGGCATCTCAGTCTTGACTTTTGACTCAAATGAGCCTTATAACAACTCAAGTCAGTGAGCTTAATCCGCGATCTGTAGTCTATTTTTCTGCAAATATGCCAGCCGGATTTAGCTCAGTATTCACCGAACACATAAAAAGAAGAAGAAAACTGTTTCATTACTGAAAAAAGCCATTACTGAATGAGCCAAGAAGAGCAGTTTGAGATTCAACATGTTGGAACCACAAGTCAAAAACAAAGGGGACGACTACACGCCCACATTTAAACTAGCATTCAATTCAAAGTATATGCGACATTTTATATCGAATTAATTTTGTAGAAGAAACAAGTGAATGCAGGTTTTCTTACAGTGGTGCAGCAGAAGGAGGCACAGTCGAAGGAGGCACAGTCGAAGGAGGTACAGTCGAAGGAGGCACATAATGCGGCTAATTTACTCTAAGTGGGGCGTTGCATCTTTGCAAACTAACGCTCGGCTAGACTCGTGTAAGCATGGCTGGTGTCCTCGATGAATGCAGGTAAGCTTGGGGATGTCTAGAGAAAGAGTCCTAACAAAATCTATCGCAATTGTGTTTGAGGAGACTAATGTATGCGACATTGATGTTGTCCAACGCATAACATTACAAGGCTTACACAGACTTGAGCATGTCGTTCGTATGCATAAGGAAGCTTGAAGTAAAAGTTGACGCAGGATCGATTAGCAGTTGGCATAACAAATTGGAGAATACAATTGCAAAACCGAGATGTATAGCGAGAGATACTGTGAAAAAGAGTATGAAATGACTAGAGATGCAAAGTAGAGAGAACAGAGAGTAAAGGCAACAACAAACACACAGAGGCTTATGGGAGGTTGCGTTTGACTGCGTATCACAGTCACTTAGCAGACGTTCGCCTCTCACGAAAGAGAACGCTCTCTGCTTTGCACCTCTAGTAATTTTAGCAGATCGGCCGTAATCCGATAACGGGTTGGCATGGCCAAACAGGAAGAAGCAGCAATACTTTGATATAAAGACAGACAGAAGTAGTGATGCGATTTTCAGCTACTATCTATCAGAATTACTAATCTTAGCTCTTATTCCGAATCTTGCTACTGCTCACGAGTCTCTACCAAGGTCCTGAAACCTTTGGTGAGTATAAAAAAATATGCTAAATAACTATGTACAGTGCATCTTCTAGTCCTCAGATGCGCACAATTCTGATTTTTTTTAAGTAAATTTTTGTTGCGAGTTTCCTTTTTTTTTTGTTGTTGTTGATTTTGCTGGTTTGGCTGTTTGTTGCTTTCAAAATGCCATTTAGAACATTCAATAGTGCTTTGATTTTGATTGTTTGTTGCTGCTGCTGCTGTTGTTGATTTTCACAAAGTGATTTTCATTCCACCTGCCAGGCTCTATACTCAAATCGATTTGCTAACTGAGTCTGCTTGTTGTTGTTGCTGCTACAATGCGTTCCGTTGCGTTGCGTTCTCGCATTTTTTGTTTTTCTGTTTTGTTTTGTAAATCAAACTGTTAATTTTCGCTCCTCTCTATGCGGCAAAACGCTAAAATAAGCCAAGAGTTCGCTTTTGGTCAACTGGCAAACTGGCAAACAAATTTGACTGGCATAGGAAAAAGCACTTTGTCTGACATTTAGTTTGCTTTGTTTGTTTGTTTCTGGCTTGTTGTTGCTATTGCTGCTGCTGTAGTTGTTGCTCTTCTAGCTTGTTTGTGCTGTGGCTTGAAATTAATGTTTGTCCAAAGGATTTAAAAAGTAAATGAATTTCATCGTGCAACACTTTGCCTGCACTTTGTGCCTTGAAGTGTGCCAAAGATCATCAATCAAAATCTATTGAATTGTTGCCGCACAAAGTTAAGCATTAGTCGGAGGGCGAAGCCAACTCAACTGGATCAATTTCTGCTATCCACTGGACGACAGACTTTATCACAATTTGGTATTTATACTTCGTATACTTTATGTTGCGTGTTCTATTTTTCAAATTGTGCTCAACTTCAAAAAAAAAAAAAATTAAGTTCACACCAACTATTAAAAAGTCTTATTAGATTTCATTTTTTTCTGTTTTTTTTTTTTTTTTTTCTTCAACAAAGTTTTTGGCTGCCTTTGGCTGCTGACTGCTGGCTACTGGCTACTGCTTGCCAGCTCCATTGGCATTTCAAACAACACACGATAGTTACTTTACTTTTAATTACTTTTGTGCAAAATTCATTTATCACTTTTATCCTTAGCTGTTCAACAAAGTCAGCTTCAGCTCAAATGCAGGCAGCCAGCCACAGCAGCAGTGCCATTGGGGCAGAGAAGATCTATGCGCATGGCCATTTTTCAACTGGCAAAAAACTTTTCACATTCACATACACACATATAGACACACACACAGGCACACACACAGACATACATACATATGTAGTGGCAAACATAGAGCAATGAAAATTTTCAAAATAAAAATTGTTTCCGTCATTGATGGGCCAGCGTATAAAAAAGGCGAAAGCAAAGTGAAAAAAGGTCAATTCGTCGCAGAACCAGCCAAAAAGTCAAGTGGAAATTCAATGATGCCATTAATTGGCCAAAGTTTTCACTTATGCTCTGATTTTTGGCTTCTGGTTACTAAACTGAATTTTTTGCCCTTTTCGGATATGCCCTGGAACGAGTCGAGGGACTTGCCAGCAAGCAGCTACTGTATGTTACAGAGAACGGACTACTCCACACTTGTTTACGTATGCTCGACGAGCTTATTGGTCAATATACAAATATCAATAGAGATATCATCAACTATCAGAGATAAGTTCCTTACTCTGTATTCAACGAACAAGCTAGCTGACCCCATAATAGCAACAGCCTTAGTCTTTAATTTTTGAATTTTTCATCTAATTTATTTCTCTATAAGTTTAATGCATTTCACAGGCTTTAAGCTCGCAAGTCAAGAAATTTGTTAAGTAGATATTTATCTTTAATAACTGATTTTCTTACCTTTCTAGCTATCTATACTTCCATCAGCCTCACAGATCTCAGTGTCTATTAACGCTAAAGATACAATATTTGGTACATAGATGAATTTAAGTTTAGGTCTTCAACGTCTGCTTTCAATCCTCATATAATGGAAAAATCTATCTCTCTGTCATCTATAAACCTCATGGATCTCAGACGTTAGCGACATCAAATTTAATACATTAATTTAATTAAATTCAATTTAATTTTATTCAATTTGATATCTGTTATATTGCTTTACATAATTTATAGACCCACTTCTCTAGCTATCCATCAATCTCACAGATCTCAGTCTCTACAAGCGCTAGAGTTACCGAATTTAATATATAAATAAAGGATAATTCAAGTCGTTGTTAACTGCTTGTTTCTTGCATCATTTGTAAATCAATTTCTTTGCTTATTCTCACAGATCTCAGATCTCTATTTGATCACCTTGCTGCTTTTATTCTACTCGTATTATTGTTATTTTTTAGGCCTGACGGATCTCAAAGACTATGAAAGCTAGAGCCATCAAACTTTATATATTTTTCTATGCTTTATTTTTAATTTCTCTGACGAACCAGCCTTTCTTCTGTCATCCTGTCATACTTTGAATCTATTAGAAACTGACATAGAGCTGCTCTCCATCTAGCCAAATATTTTGATTTTCTGTAGGCGAATCGACATGTAAATGCATTAAAGAGTATTAACCGATCGACCATAGTCATTTATAACAGTTTAATTCTAGTTTTTTTCGGCTATTGTCCTTTCCGCTTTCACAATATGTGCATGTATAGTTGGATCTTCCCACGCTCACGCTCTTCTTCTCTATGTATGTGTATTTTATTGGCCTTGAGCTAAGAAATTACAATGTAACTGTGAAGTATATCAGCAGACAGCATGCAGTAAAAACTGTGCCATCAGGAAGTCAAATTGTAGCATTGTAGAAATTTACTGTTCAAAACTTTTTGGCCAACTACGAGCAGCAAACCGCTTCCTGATACTGCACTGTCCGCTTGGCGCTACCCGTCTTGCGCCTGCCTAGCGCCTGCCGTCGGCACTGAGCCAAATTGCATGAAATCAGTTTAGTCGTAACGCCCACGTGCTGCACATGTAACACTCAGCTTGTTTTTTTTTTTTTTTTGTTTCTTTCATCCTCCCCCTACCCAGGCATACCACGCTCGCAGTGCCCATTTATCTTTTCAACTCTGCCCCATTCAATACTCGGCCGGGTCGGTTCAGCCTGGCTAGTTAGAACACGCTTAAATGCTTCCTGGACTCTCCTGCATGTGTCTAGGCGAAATTCTGCCTCAATGGGTTAAGCGTGATTTCGGCCGCAAATATTTTTGCATGAAAAATGCTTGCATCATTAGGCGTTGACATGTCGTAAACAAAAATTTTGTTGCAACGTGCACATAACCAAAAACCAACAACAACGAAAAAACAGAAAATCCCGAAATTCGCTGTAAGAAAAAAAAAAAAAAATACTAAATTTAACTATGAAAGTTTGCAGATTGATGACAGCCAGCAGGACGTACTTGCGATTGCCACAACCAACTTGTCAATCGATAGCAGTGGGCCAGCCGACTACTGTTTTTGTAGCTATATGTGTGCGCGTGTGTGTGTGTGAAGGGCTCTGAAAAAGTTTTCAACTGTCGCAGAGCAAAACTGAAAACTTGCAACTATTTTTACAGTGTGCCGCGCTCGTTTCGCTGCCACACTAATAGCCAAACTTTAAATTGTAACAGGCCAGGGCAAAAAACTGTTTTGAGCCATGCGAAAAGTCAACGCCAGCCTGGAAGTAAAAGTCGTTCGTGCCACAGACGCTGCCCGCCAACAAAGACAGTGCAACAAAAGTAATAGAAAAAAATAAAAAGAACAGAAAAGATGGCAAAAAAAAGTCGTTTATCTTCGAGCCCATAATGACAGTTTGGGCAAAAAGGCTGCAGTTTGACAGAGGGCAACAACAGTTCAGACACGGCTGTGCCTGGCTTTGATTGAGGGCTGCACGGCAAGTTACCTGCAGTTTGACAGTCACTGCTAAATGTTATCGCTATCTGAGCCAATTGCTGTGATTGACAAATCAGTTACATTTGGGTCAATAGCTGAGAACTTTGTGGTTATTATTAAATGTGCTTCATCATGGCAATTGGCTATGCCGCCGCAAAAGCCAATGCCATTTAAGGGTCTTTGAAAATTTAATAAGTTTTTTAATGGAAGCCTCAATCATCGCAGATAATGGCACATGACAGTTTCGAAGTCATTATGGACAGCTGAAGCAGTCGGAATTATGGTGTAGCGTGAAGAAATACAGTTTGACAAGCACATTTAAGAAGTCAGCACGTTGCACTTTAGTATGCCCACAAACGATGCATAACTTTTATATTATCTACTTTAATAGTATTATGTCAAGTTGTACAGTTTTACAAGCGCTGCTTACAGCAATTTGCTTTGATTACCTTACAAGCCATAAATAACATGCAACACTTCAAAAGTTAACGACCAGGCCAATGGCCGGGCTATAAACTTTTTTGACAGTTTTAACCGATCGCGCACACCCACACCAATATACAACATGCACCCGCCCACACACACACGCATACACACACACACTATGATAAAGTATTGCAGGTAAACAAACAAATGGCAGCGCACTTGCAACAAAGTCTCCGTCGTTTGTCATAAATTATCCGACAAATGCGTTTGTCTTGCCAATGCCACCAGCCAGTCCCCGCTAACCGCTGCCGCCCTGCCGTAGCCAGCAGTAGCTCTCAAAGCCAATGCTAGTTGCAATCATGGCAGCAGCAACATACTAGCACACCCGACCACTGCATTGTCGTGTTGCATACTTTTTTTTTTTTGGCCATACTCTAGCTACATACACACGTGTGGGGTCACGTGTGCAACGATGGCGGCAACTAGCTGTAGTCTGCATTGTTGTATGGCCTGCATGCACTAGAGCGTCGTGTATAGCCTGTAAGGTAGCTAATATTATTTTATTGCTTGCGACTTAAGAAGCCGCAAAATTTATGCGCTCACAATGCAAAACGACAAGCGGCAACAACTGGGCGAATGTGACAGCCAGTGGTGTCGCTGACGGGGGCTTCAAACGAGCCATCTACTACGCCAAGCTGCATGATGTTTTCCATTTTTATTATACATTTTTTTTTAGTTTTTTGAATATTTATCAAATAATAGAAATAATCCAAAAAAGTAAGTATAACAAAATATCCAATTCTGGGCCTCTCCACATATCAGATAAGCTTTTAAGTTGTTTCGAGCCACTGACTAACGTGAGAGAGGTCGAAAAATTCAATGCAATTTTATATTGTTGTGCTAGATAGCAAAATAAATATTTTCTTATCCTTTTGTAGTAAATAAATTTTTCGAATTGAGGTAAGTAACAGCAATTTCGCTTGGTATATAAATTTGCAATTTCGGTTTTCAAATTGCTGCTGTTGCTTAGCAGCTGAAAATCAAATCGATTAAAAATATTGCGCTATTGTGGCTAGCAAATAACCAGCTCTCAGCTTGCAGTGCGTGCTCTGTATATATTTTTATTGAAGCCCCCGCCCTGAAATTGTTTACCAGCTACGCCCGAGGCTGAGCCATAAAAATAAAAGGGCAGACTTGCAATTGCAGTGCTTTTTGCATGGCTGTTTTTTGTGCTGTTTACAATTGCTATTGTTGTTGTTGTTGTTTTTGTATGAAATACAAACAAATTTGCATGCCGTCAGTTACTATTTTACTGCCAGCTGCGCCGCTGACACCCTCTGAACCGCCAGCCACTGCATGCCCTCTCACTCTGGCGCACTGGCAGCTTGCTAGCCGGTAAAAGTAGTAAATCTTTTGGCATTGTTCATTGCGGTTATTTCTCTTACGCAGAACTTCTTGCAATGTCGAGCGTTGCCACATGGTGTGAAATATGCAATAGAAAGCGCAGCAACAGCAACAGCGGCAGTGGCAGCAGACAACTCTGCCCCACACACACAAACACACAGGTAAAACAAAAGCTCTGCAAGGTAGGAGTTTACAGTGACTGCTATTGTTGTGCGCCTTGTTTGCCAGCTGCTTGCCTGTAGTTATATTTTTTGCAACTGCTGCTGCTGAGGCTGCTTCTGCTGCTACTGCTGCTACTCGAGCTGCTACTGGTCGTCGTCATCATCAGCGTTTTCTGCATTGTGTTGCGTTGCGTTTCGTTGCGCTTCGCACGTTGCACACACGTGACTTGTTTATGTAGTTGAACTTACCAGTACTGTCTGGCTGTGTTGCCCTACCAACAGCAGCCCAACAGCCTTAGACCCATTTGCTGTATCGTTAACTACACATACACACAGACAGACCCACACGAGCGCACTGCTGTTTTCTCAGCCAGCAACTTTTAACAATATGCACGCGCATCCTTGCAGAAAACAAAAAACATTACAGCGAACAACAACAGCAAAAAAAATTTGTTTTTATTGATATTTAAATTTTTTAGTATATATTATTATGTCCGCATAAATTTTCATTTATTTGCTTGTGCAGCCGCCATTCTGTTTTGCCGTGCAGCAATTGCAATTTTCAAAAGTGAAGCAGCAATAAAAGTACAGCATCGGCTTAGTGGCCTATCAAAAAGCGATTTTACATGGCTGCAGCTGCTACGAATACTGGTTTCTTGGCCAGATAGAATGCAATTTGATTGCCTAGATAAATTATGTAATTACCTAAGCAGAAGGGCATACATATTTCTATGCCGCTCTAAGCAGCAATTACAATCTCACTTTTTATTACAAGACACATATTTCTTTAGACTTTATTGGCGCGATACTTTTTGCTTGAGCTGCGTTACAGACAAAGCTACTTAGCTTGATAAAAAGTTTGCCTGGCCAACGCTGCGTATGCATAATATTTTCCATATATATCATGGCTGCAACAGCAACAGCAGCTGGAGCAGATTCGATTTATTTGATTTTTTTTTTGCTCTATGGCAAAGCGAAGCTTGGATGCATAAAAAACAAAACCTGCAGATTTACTAGCATTTCTCGACTATAACGCAAATAGACGCCAGCCCAACGAAAGGCTAAAACGGCTGTGGAAACGCCAGAAGTACAGATAAAGATAGATGTATAGACAGTTGCACAGATAGAAAGATGAATGGCAAACTAGATAGTTGGACGACTGTAGATTAACTTATGTAAATGCAGAAATAAAATATACTTAGAATAAATAAACTAAGTCTGAAATAGAAATTTAGTAGACAGAGAGTCAAGAAATGGAGCTCTAGACTCGAAAATTTTGTAGAATTGATTGTTATTTCATATAGAGAAAATTCTATAAGATCTTAAGCCAATCTGGCAAAGCCCACTTAGGGCGCCTATATATTGAGTCTTTCAAATTATAAATAAATATTTACAAATTATTGTTAGTATTTTTTATATAAATTTTCATTAAAATATTTATATAAAAAGAGTTCTGAAATTTTATTTGTCAATTAGTAGTTTAGCTGGCTTTCCTAAACTACAAAACTTCAAAATTTTATTTAAAATTATCATATGCACTCCTTATTCCCATCTTTCTATCTTTAATCTATTAACAAACATACTATACCTCTTTTATATATAAATAACTAATTTATTAATCTATTGAAAAAAAAAAATTTTGTGACACAAAAAAAAAACTATGTCTTTTGTCTGTGAAAAAGTTTATTCTATGAAAAAGTTTCATAGAATTTTATATATATTTTTACCATTTTTAATACTTATTTTACTTATTTTACTTACTTACTTTTTATGTTTTAACGTTTCTGAGTAATTAATTAAGTCGACTTGAAGTTTGAAATGAAAGTCGCATAAACTAATTATTTAAAAATTAATGTGTAATGCGAGCCGCCCTACTACTCTTGCTACGCCTCTATTTGAAATTCAAATTAAAATCGATTTTAATATATAGTTTTTTAATTTATTATTTAACCTATGTTGACACAAAAATATCTAGTTAATTATATTATAATTAATAATTAAAGAGGGCTTTACTACTACTCTTTGGGCGACCTTAAATGTAGGTCAAGTGGGCGATGTCTTTTTAGACGATGCCGGTTGCACTGACTATACTAATATATAATATTGACTTTCTTTATTTTTGTAGCATATTTGTTTTAATTAAATTATCATGCAAAATAAAAGGTAACAAAGGCGTCAGTTTTGAGCTTGTCTGCAGTCAGTAGCAAAGTCTGCTGATGAGAAGTTTGTAGGACCATATCGAAATAGCTATACACAAATATGCTACACTGTTCTCTTTAATGTATTGTATTTGTTGTTTAATGGTCTACCAATTTTGATATTTCGACTGATTGATAGGTTAACCGACCTTCAGCGCGCTACACCTGAAAGTAACTGATGAGGTAGGTCGCCAAATACTCAATTATTATTTAGTATTATAACTTGAATAAAAAAGTTGCCATTTGCCACGCTGTGTATAACCAACTAGCCTTTAATTTGAAAAATATATTTTTCTTGCTAAGTAAAAATGATTGAAAAATTGATTGTGGTGGAAGCATTGAAAATGCTTTTAATACTGATTAAAAATTAAATCGTGTCGGAAAAAAGTTACCCAGAATTTCAGCTTTTTGCTTGAAGAAAGCTAAAGCCTCCAACCTTACTCATTTTA
Organism: Colocasiomyia kotana; assembly: GCA_037040085.1. Lineage (NCBI taxonomy): Eukaryota > Metazoa > Arthropoda > Insecta > Diptera > Drosophilidae > Colocasiomyia > Colocasiomyia kotana. Next base: position 29,912 of record JBANCW010000035.1, on the reverse strand, counting down.
AAGTACATCAACTTAGTTGAATTAGTAAAAAAAGAAAAACATCAGCCAATTAGGCAAGTAAAAATTATTGCAATAATAAAAAGAAGAAAGTGATTTATTTAATCGTGAGTTGAAGCTGGGTAATGTGCTCAAATGAAGCGCAGAATAATTGCCTGGACCTCAAAGCAGACAGCAGAGTCTGCGCGCAGTAGTAGTAGTTAATTGGGAGCCATTTAAATGTCAAATGTCAATCAGAAAAATATTTGGCTGGCAGAAAATCCGTTAGGCAGACAGACAAGGCAAAACATAATTGGCCACAAAACAAGAGGTAAAACGCCAAATGCAAGAAAGGGCAAATAAAATTTGCTTAATGCGCCGCAAACAAACTAAAAGTTATACTATAGCGAGTAGTGCGACTTTCGGCAAGAGAAAAGAGCAAGCAGCGAGCGGTAGGAGGCTGGAGGTGGTGCAAGGTGTGCATAAAGTGCGCTGCCACAGCAGTTGGTAAGACAAGTGAGAAATGGCTGAGAGAAATGTAAGCAAAATGCACGTTGGCGTGTCGGGGGCTATACCAAAAAAATTTGCATGTGCGCGGGCATGGAAGTGAGCAGCGAGAAAAACGTGAAAAACAAAAAATACTGTACGTACAAGAAAATCGCATTTTCTGCGCCAAAAATAAAAAAGAAACAAAAAAAACAAACAAAAACGAAATCACACGCTGCTGCGCGTTGAAAGGCGACGACAGATAGCATTGAGGTGAGCTGAAATTTTGAGGAGAAAGCAGCAGGCGAAAGCCATGAAAAGGCATCGTGATGGAAGGAATTTTCGCGGGAGGGGGCAACGACGAACATTGCTTGCTTACAGCAAATAAAATAAACAGCATGTAGCGGAGGCTACACCCTAGAGATGCCCGACGAAGATGAAAAAGCAATGCCTGACAGCGAAAGCTGCCCCTGCCACCCTCCATCCACCCCCATACACTCTGCTGCTAGCCAACACTTACCAAACAAAAGTTCAACTTTCTAAGATACTTTTTTTCAGCGTGGCAACCAAGCAGCCAGGCAGCCAGGCATCCAGGCAGCTTCATCATCATCATCAATTTTTGTCGAGTCTTCTATATAGAGCATATATTTTTAGTAGAATTGCTGCATCCTTACCCTTTACCCCCCACCACCCACGCACTACCATTACTATGCGCGCTCTTTGGCTTCCGTTGCAACTTTTTTTTTTTTTTTTGTTCCTCTAAGGCGCATGCATAAAACATTCAGAGAAAAAAATGAAAATGAAGAAGAGGAAGAGGAAGCGCAGAGTGGGTGTCAGCAGTGGTGAGCAATGAGTAGAGCTACCTTCCAGGCTGCCGCTATACTGAAAGCCTTCTGCATGCCCAAATTCAATTGAATGTGGCAGGGAGGCCGACAAGCGTTGAAATGCAAATTAGACTGATGCCCAAGCTGAATCATAATGCAAGGCAGGGCATGCCCAAGCCAGCAGCTGCATAGGCATAAAGCAACATGCCAGGCAGCAGGCAGTCGGACTATCAGCCAGACGCTAGATGACGCTCTTAATTGTATGCAGTTCGTATTTGTAGTAGGTGTTACTGCTGCTGTTGTAACTGTTACTGTTGCCTGTGTTTTGTTAACCAATGCCAAGCTCAGCAGGCAGCCAAGCAAACACTGCCAGTTGATAAAGATTGAGTGAAACCTCAATACCACGTGCGAAGCCAGCTGGCATCTGCAAGCACTCCATGGGTGCAGTG
>JBANCW010000035.1:4597-28077 GCA_037040085.1 Colocasiomyia kotana | reverse complement strand
AAGTGCATATGACCAGGCTGAATAGTACCAAAACAAGAGCTTCTATCATTAGAGAAAGTAGTAGAACACTTACAGACTTGTGGGCAGTTTCAAGTCCCAGAGTCGCTGAATCTAATTCCGATATTAAACAAATCCAGCACATTATTCACATTACATAATGCGACTCTGCATTCAGGGCAACACTTTCAGTGAAGCAATTGAAAAGTTAATGAACTCTTGAATCGATGATGAAAATTATTTGCGTGTTTTAGGGTCAACAGTGACACTTAACGTTCAATTACGGAATATAGGGTATTCATATGCTTTGTATTATATATATAATTTGCGCCCGCACGCACACAAAATGGTTACAAATGGCACAAAATAAAATCCTTGAGATTATCTTTAACCTTACCTTTTATTTTTCAACCCGAATGTTGCATGTAAAAGCTAACATAAAGCCGATCCCTCGTAGCAAAAATAAATTTGAAGTTAAACTAAATTATTGAATGCACAATCAAGGACGAGCAGGACTTTACTCACTAGTACTCACTAGTTTCCAGGTTCTTAGATAGTAAGTTTGCAATAAGCTTAGGATTAAGTTCCCTTCACGGTTTTATACCAGCCATCTTTCTACTTATTTATAATATCATATTATATATATAAAATTATAAAAAAATTATATAAATTAAAAAAAATAGATATGTTCCAGTTGTTAAGATAATACCAAATCTAATCTCTGTTCTCAGAAACTCTAGCTTAAAGCAACATACTGTATTATTAGTAAAAAAGTAAAGTAAACTTTTGGAATTTTAAATTAGAAAATATATATTGATATTATATAGCCCAGGGATTTGGAACAAATTATAAAAATTTCTCCCACTAGTATTGTCAGTTTTTTAAAACTCAATTTTCGATTTAGTCTCTCCAAATGTATACGGAAAAAAATAGACAGCTTTAAAATATGTTAAAATGTGTTATAATTAGAAGAGTTCAAAGTTTTTGAGCTAAATACCTACTGTGGCACATGAAACATTTACAATACAAAAGTAAAAGGATCAGAATTGACTTGAATCAACATGCATTAAGGGTTAAATATTTTTCCACCTCTAATTGATTAACTCCAATATCATATGATAAGCTTTAGCTGATCACCACTTTTATGAAGTTCTTTGAGTTTATCTCGTAGTCCTTATATGCTGCGTTTGTTTTGGAAATTTCGTTTCAGATTCAGCGACCTCGAAAATAAATGCCAAAACAAGATTTGACTTCAGACCCAGACTTCGATGTCGTTGTTATCTAACTATTTTATCTAGCTGTATTATCGCTAGAAATGATGCATTTGAGTTTGGCGTCTGTGCAGATTTACTGTCGATATTAGGTCAATCAATAGGGTAGTCAATAATGAGCGTATCCAAATTTATTTGAATTATGTCAATCGTGTCTTGATAGAATTTGTCGATATTGATAGCATCTATGTAGTACTAGTAGTGTAACTGTATTATGTCCATGTAGATAGTATGTGGATAGAGTATCTATTGTGTATTGACAAATATTGTACTTTATTTAGAGATTCTCTTCGAGAGTCTGTGTGTATGGTTTTATACCCCTTACAGTGGTATTTTGAAACTGATCATACGTCTGCAAGGCATCTAAAATACATTTTCAATATATATTCTCGATCAGAATCAGCCATCTAGTCCAACAGTTTCAAGGTTATATGAATGAAAGCAGAATATTTGATAATCTGAACCAAAATTAGCACTAAAATGTATAACTGCTATATAAAATTATACTTTTTATGGCAAGTGTGTCCATATCCATAGGAAGAATTTTATAAGTAGAGCAAAAAAAATAAAAATTAGATAAATAAAATACATAAAAAATTAAGAATTAAATCGAATATTTAAGAGTACATAAACTTCGTTGTGCCGAAATTAGCTTTCCTATTTGTATTATTTAAATTTAGTTTTACTCAATTTTTGCAGCTGACTAAACTTTCTATTGACTATTACACAAGTTTTCCATATCAATATATTGAGAAAGCTGGCTGTCACTTTATTAAAATTGTTTAATTTTAATTTTCTAATAATTGATATGATTCAAATAACATTCATTAAAATACAGCAAGAGCTGTCTCAGCCTTCAGTTTCTTGTCAAAAACTAAAGGAGTCAACATTTTTGAGCTTGGTATGCAGACTTCAACTGAGTCTGACTGAAATATATTTCATGGGAAAATTAAAACAATATGTAAAAAAAAATGCAATGAGAGTGATAAACGTAGAGCAAATTTGGAGCAAGCAAAGCAGACAAATAGTTAAAAAAAAAGGCTTCCATAGTGAATGCTCGAAATAGGTATAAACAAATATGTGTAAGTATGTAGAATATTACTGACTGCCTGACTGTGGCTGCTGCGGCTGCTGCGGCTGCTCGACAGTCTGCATAATGTAATTATGCTTACAGACACATCTCAGCGCTCATTGGGCATATGAAATATGGCAGACATGCTGGCAAATATTTGTCAAGGATCATTTTCAATTTACGCCAGCAAAATGAAAAAAACCAGGTATTTTTGGTGACTGAATTGTTATTTGACTGTCAGGTAAAAAAAAGAAAAAAAAAAAAAATGCAATGCTGGCATGAAAATTTTCTATGGAAATTTAGCGTACATAATGTGCTGTTTGCGTGAGTGTGCCTATGTGTGTCTATTTGGAGCTCAACAACTATGCATTGTCCTTGGCATAGTTGAAATTTTGTGAGTTTTGTAAAATGTTTCATGCAAAAATATTTGGCGGCATTTCGAAAGTGAAACAATTTCGAAAATGTGGTGCCTTGCCGTGGCTTGTATTAAAGTTAATTAGCATGTCTGACTGCCGCCCAGTGGAGCAGCTCCATCTGGGTCTCATTGGCTCTAGGCTATGCATGTATTATGTATACGTCAGAATGTTAACAACACCACAATGCTGGAATGCCTTTTGCATACAATTTGCTCTGCCAAAGATAATATTTCTGAAAAAAAAAAAAAAAAAAACACCAGCAAAAGAAAATTGAAAACAAACATGTTGCACTGTACCCACAGACCCGTACACATACAAGCCGAGTCTCACACACGCTGTCAGAAAATTATAATAATATAAAATGCCAAAGGCAAAAAGGGATCAGGCAGCAGGCAAACACAAGGCTGGCAAAGTTAAAATAAAGTCACTCAGTCAGGCGGTAGCTAAATGATAATAATAATTACCAGACGAAAGAAAAATAATTGCTTGCTGAATTTTAAATATTTTCGGGTGTTGCCTAAATTGCGGGTGAATGGACAATGTGATAAAAGCAGCTTGAAAATGCCCCAAAAATGTTGCTTGGAAATGGTTAGCATGAGCAGAGTTATGAACGGGCCGACAAAAGAAACTTTGCCAGGCAACAGATAATTTAAGTCTAGGGAATTCATTGGACAATAGCTTAAAAGGGAAAGGCAGACGAGTGAATCGGTAAAATGATGAGTCAAGACTTGAGAGCTGGCCATAAGCTATGGCAATAAGTACTGACTCCTACAGGATTAAGCATTCGTCAGTTTGTGGGTAAAATGTGTCAGCTTAATGTTTTAATGAAAAAAATGGTTGAAAGCAGCAGCAGTCAGTGCAGTGCGTGGGTAAGCGGTTTGAAACCTGTTAATTGTCGGGCAATGAAAAAAAAAAAAAAAGAGCAATGAAACTGACAGTCAGCAAGCTGCCACGTAATGAGAGACAGATAATGGCAATTAATGCGTAAGGAATACAAGAAAAAAAAAAAGATAAAGCATATAAAAAACTGCCAAGTGTTGGGAAAAATGTGAAGAGTTTTGGTTTCAATTAATTGTGAAGCCATAGTGAAGCCGTTGCATAGCAAGTCTGCTTAAAACTGCTCTGCAAGCTGAAGCACTGTCAAGAGTCTGCTTTCATTAGATATCAGCTGCGATTTTTTCTAAGGGACTATTTTTTTGACTTATAAAACTTACTCAAGTTAATATATTTTAAATTAATCTATAGTAATTTTTGAAGTAGTAAATTTTAAAATAGTTGAAGGATTATTATTTGTATCCATAGAGATAATTCAAGGCTAAGAAAATATGTATCGTAACCAACCCAAAGAAAGAAAAATGAGATGGAAAATCGTTTAAAATAGCTGCCTATTTTTAAATCTACTTAATGATTAAAGCTTTAACGAGTTGAGGCACTAATAGGCTTAGGTTGTAGGCTACCTTTTTGAACCGATCAAATAAATTCAATGTCTAGAATGTGAATTGAAATACCTGCTCTTCAAGTAGCCATATTTTTTTATGTAGATAGAAAATCAGCTTAAATATATATTATTAATTTAACTACGAAGCAAAGCAAAATTGAAATAATTTAGATATACAAAAACTTGAGAAGGTACGCTGCTCATTTACTAATCAGACACACTTACAAGCTCCGATTGAAATATGCAAAGGCTTACTTTTTGCAGCCATAAAAAGTATGAAAAACCAAATCAGCTCAAGAATCTGCTTGCTTTTTATTCTATCACATAAACTATGAGAGGAATATTTTAGACTTGAACAAGTTGAAGCTTTGTGGTTGAAATGCTTAAAGGATTGATATTAATCTATGAAAATTAAGCAACGCTATGAAAATCGGTTTATTAGTGTGTTATTTTCGTTAAACAATAATAATACTTTCTATAAAAAAAAAGTCATGAAAATCAACTAAAATATCTGCTGACAATAAAACTTATTTTTGGATCTATAAAATATATCAAGGGAGTAATATTTTAGATATACGTGGCTTGAACGAGTTGGTGTATAAGTAACTTTTAGAATTATACTAAGTATATGTTGAAATGTTTATTATTGGCATGAAAATTATTTGAAATATTTATTCTTTGTTATTTTTAACTAGCAAAAAGAAAAAACTTTCTTTAAAAATGAAAAAAAAAAAAAAAAATCAAAACCATGAAAATCGATTAAAATATCTATTATATCTACTCACTATCACGAGCAAATCATTGCACACTAACCAAAATAACCAAAATTGCAGTGCAAAATCGAAAAAATAAATCAAAAAATTTGGAAAAAAAATTATTTTGATAATGCAATAAAAATTAAACAGTAAGATCCGTTAACAATTTTATACAGTGTATGATATAACAATCAAAAGCACTAAATTCTAATTCTCTAAGTCTTGAATGCTTGCCTCAATTTTGATTATTTCAGCCACTGTGCAGTGGTACAAAAAAATGTATGACAGTCTGTCAGGCGTTACATTGACTAGCCATATATGGAAGTGAGCATTTGAAATGCTCTTCAGTCCAATGATGAGCTGCTCAGTGTGACAAGCTGACGGCAACAGACGGCAACAGAAAGTCAACAATCTTGTCAGGCAAAGAAATTCACTTAAAATTACCAACTCATTTCAGTCAGTCAGCTGCCGCAGCCTGACGCACCCCCACAATCATAATACATACTTATAACCTGCAGCAAGCTCAGCTAATTTATGTACTCTGCCACTTTAGGCGTCCTCCTTCCTGTCAAGTATGCAACGCATGACAAAGTGCCGGATATTCAAGCAAAACAAAAACGTCAGCAGTGCCAGCTAGGCAGGCAGTCAGGCAGGCAGGCAGGCAGGCCAGTGAGGCCAGCCAGGCTAAAAGATTTATTGATTCTCTATATGCGTGCAGTGCAGAAAATTGCAAATTGAATGACAACAAAGCCCGCTGAGAGGCCAATGACTATGACTACACAATGGCGGCATGCGTCAAGCCTTAATAATAACAACAACAATCAACGCAAGAGATACGCAACGCGCAGCCAGGCGACGCCACTGACGCACTTTGCCAAAATAACCAGCCAAGTCAAAGTAACAGCTATCAGCGTCTAGACTTCCGACCAGACAGTAGCTACTGCGTGTGTGGGCGTGTCGCCAAAGAACCGCCAAAAAAAATATATAAGTAAATGCTTTTTGCTTGTCAACTGCAAATGTGGCGGCGGGGGGCGAGCAAGCGCAACTTGGCAGACGCATTTTCAGCTACTTAAGAGCATCCGGTGGGTTGGCCTGCCGACGCAGGGGAAGTAGAACAGCGCGGGTCGGCAATGACAACGAGGCTGTTAATTTCACTGCTCGGCAGGCAACATGACAACCAAATGTTAATAAACTTTAATTGTACAGCAATTTTATGGGAACTGTCATTTCACTTGCATTTAATTCAAGGCATTTCAGAGCGTTGTCTGTTGCCCTACAAGGGGGCATGCAGCACGCAGCCAAGAAGTTTGGCTTGACTTAGCACAACTATGCCAAACTTTGTTGTTTAGTTTACTACTTGAACAGCCTAATCAAGCAGTTCAACTAAATTCTGACAGCCCACAAAATATGCAGCTTCAATTAGTAAACTCAGAGCAGACTCCATTCAGACACTTGTTCCACTGGAATGAGTAGACTATGCAATTATCTGGGTGTGAGCTTATGGAATGGAATGCTATATCCTGAGTGCACCTGGAAATTCCTGGTTGGTAGTGATACAGTTTTTAAGTGCGCCAGAATAGAGCTGAGCATTTAATTAATTTATATGATGTATATTTATTAATTATTATTTCAATATTAATTCCTATTCTTGAGTACTAAAAACTTAAACAAGAGTAGCAAAACAGTGAAATATAATACAGCATATTTTCGATGAAACCCATTTTAGATATTTTAGCTAAAAGCTATTTTCCATCACTTTTAAGTTACAGTTTTTCATCACATTTTTTTTATTTCAGCCGCAGCTGTGGCAATTAAGACGAGGGGGAAACCATAGAACATCTCCTCTGTCAGTGCATCGCTCTATGTAGAAGATGCGCCCATCTGGGCCGCTTCTTCAGTGCAAAACATATTGCTAACTGACGTAAAGTCCGTTTGTTGGTTCCACCAGTGGTGTGGTATATAAAAAGATCAAGCAGCATCACAAGGACTCTTTGCGTTGGAGGGAAGAAAGCCAAGCCTTCTGGTACCCAGCCGCATAGAACCTAGCCTAACCTAGTTTTATTTCTGCCCAAACTGCTTGAAGCAAGTCAAAAGGGCTATGCCATATATATAAATATATAATTGATTGTAGTGTCATTTCAATTTTCTAAGTCTGCCGCTTTTCATATATGAAAATCAGATAAAATTAGCTTCAAACATTTCTATATGCTTAGCTCGGCTATTTACGTGTTTCGCCAACTTGACCAAATCAGACTTTTATCTATTCCTTAATTAATTATACTTGTATATTTATATATTTAAATATTTATATATTTATATATTCATATTTTCAAATATTTACATATTTATATATTTATATAGTTATATATTTATACATTTATATATTTATATAAGCAACTTATTTTAGAGAAGCGCTGGGCATCGACAGTAAAAATTGCAATGGCTGCCATCAAGACTCTCGCTTGGAAGTATGGAACTATGACTTTCTAAAGAATGCCAGCAGACAGTGACCATGAGATGTGGATTTCTGTCGGCTGGGCCAGTTCTGGTCTATCATTAATCATATCATAATCGGCTTAAATAAAATCTGCTGTGCAGGCTGCAAACTCATGCATGAGAAAGCAGCAGATGCAGCTTATGGTCAGGCTACAGTGAGGCTTTAGTAAAAGCTACAGTAAGGCCTTCGTAAATCGATATATACTATACTATCTATCTGGGTTAATAAATTTAGCCGCTCTTCGATTCGGAATAATGCAAGGATCTGCCAAAAAATCTCTATTTAGAAAATGGGAATGGACCCAATGCTTAAAGTCTATAAATTTATTTGGAGCTGTACAACGCCAAACAGTATTCCAGCCCTTAGAATTTTGGAAGATACACAAGTCCTTTTATTAATAAGTTTTTTCAATACCATAAATTACGACTATCCCACTGGGATCACATGAGATCACTTAAACAATATAGCGTCCCGAATAAAAGGCGCTCCGAGCTAAGCATTGATAGTCTGAGTATTTTTTATAATTTGTTTTAAAAGTGAATTTCATAGCGACAATCGGAAATCTTGACACTCTCACAGCTAGTTACACTCGAGACGTCAGCACTCTGCACCCCTCTCTATGACAATGAATCAATAAAATCGAAAACGAGAAACTGAGAATATGATTTTAAGACCGAAAGCCGTAAGCCGGCTTTTGCTTTTAAATAAAAATATTGATATCTAAGTTTTCCACTTAATGTGTTTATTTTATTACTTTTGCCTTTGTAAGTTTTTCGATTTGAAACTATAATTTATGCGATACTATCGCTGGTGCCCACTATCGATATTTTGCCAACGCTAAAAAATGTGGCCAAACTACAGCCACAATTGTATATTAACTACAGTAGATTATGCAGTGTAACATTTGCAATTAATTCATATTTGCGGTAGTTCGGCAGGGGCGTAGCTGGGGCAGAGCGAATGGGGCTCCATGCCTCAGACGTCACTGTCCGTGAGGGCAGCAAAGAAATAAAAGAGAGCCCTCGAGAGCAAATATTCAATGTTGCTTCAGAAGATCAATATAATCGTGATCGAACTGGAGCAGCGTGTAGACATTCTTTTTTTGGGTTATAGAGTATTCAAGCTTCGACTTGCTTGCACTGCAGCCAGGCTTACAACTACGCGACGATATTTTATATATTATGTAGCATGTATAATTTTCGTTTTTTTGCTATTTCTTTGACTGTTTCCGTTTCAGTAAATTTTCTTTTAATTAATTTTAAATGAATGTCGTCCGTAGCTCTGGCGCGTCGCAAAGTTGTTTGACTTTATTTTTTGTCCAGTTATTTTTCAATGGTCGGTCGGTTGGACATGGCGTCGTCGGACAAGTTGTTGCTTGCCATTGTCGTCGCCTTGACTTTTAGCTTAATTAGCTTTTGATGGGTTCTGGTTGCTGCTCATATTGCCGCTGCTGCTGCTGCTGCTGCTGCTGCTGCTGGAGCTTCTGTTGTTGTTGTTGTAATTTTTGATTTGTTTCGAGCAGAAATCTTCACCTGTGCAGCAATTAAATACACTGCATTGTTGTTGCGTTTTGTTGCAGCAGTTCAAGCCTCTTGCCACAACAACAGCAACAATAAGTGTGCAACAACAAGCAACGGCACAACAAGATGTGCCAAACAATGGCAACTGCTGCTGACGATGATGTTACTGTTGTTGCTGTTGCTGATGCTGATGATGATGCCATGCAGCAACTTCAGCTGCTTGATATACCCCCTACCCCCCAAACCATACACAGCTGCAACTCTTTATATTGCCTTGTTGCGCTTTTGTGCAATTCGTTTTTGTTTTTGTTTCTCCTTTTATTTGCGCTTGTTGCTAGCAGCAACAGCAACAGTAACAGCAACAACAATGCCCTGGCCTGCTCCAAACAGTTGAATGCATCGTTTGACATTTTGTCAGTGTGTGTAGCTTTTTGCTTTTATTGTTGTTGCTGTTCCTGCCTTTATTTATTTATTCTTTTTTTTTCGTTTTCTTTTTTGTTTTTTTTTTTTTATTTGTTTTTTATGTTTCCGTTGTTTTTGTTTTTGTCATCATCATTGTCAACGTTTGCTGCTGTTGCTGTTGCTGTTGCACTTGTTGTTGTTGCCAGCATTTAACATTCATTTCATTTGAAATTGTCATGCCCGCTGTTGACTGCAGTCGGCAGGACGACAGACACATCTCATTGGTGCTTCACTAGCTGCCTTCCTGCTGGACGATTATGTTGATTGCAGCGCTGTTTCCTGTAAGCCGTTGCTATTGCCATTGCTGTTGCCATTGCGATTTGCCTGCTTCTTGGTCCACATCAGTTGCCTCATTTAGCCAACGCCCATCGCATAATGTTCATTATATCCTGTCGATTTGTTAAGTGCCATGGGACTGCATAGCCCTGGCATAAATGAAATTCATTCCAATTCCAATTCATCCGCCATAAATCCAGCAAAAGTTGCTTCTGCCTCGCAGCTGCTACCACTGCGACGCCTGCTCACTCCCAGCCCCCCTTCCGACACGAGCAGCAACTGGAGTCCACCCCTTTGCTGTTTGGCATAGCTTGCACGTAATTTGCCGCTGCCTGACATGTCTGTCGTGTTGCAAGCGCAAAATTTATACAACGCATATTTTTGCGCCGAATTTTCTTGCAGCCAAGTGGCAAGCGGCAAGCGGCACGCAGCGACGCGCGCGCGCCTCATTTATATTTCAATTTTGATTTGTTTCTTGTCAATCAGTTAGTTGCGGGGATGTCTGCGGCTCTGCCCCATGTTTGCTTGCTCTGCAGAAATCCTGCTTCAATCTGCCGTTGACAGCCTGACTGACTAACAAGGCTGCCGCTGCTGTTGTTGCTGCGGCTTTTTCGGCAAAGCTGCGCGCAAATTTTTCAAACATTAATTGAAAATTTATTGAGACAAATTGTGCTTTATTTACGCATTATTGACGTTTTGTTGCTTACCCGCCCAGCCTCCCTGCCTGCCTGCCTGGGCGGGATCTGCGCCTGAATCTGTCCAGTGGGTATATTTGGCCGCATTGTTGCCTGTATGAATCACTGTGCGCGTATATCAATGGCCGTTAGCCCCTCAGCCTTAAGCTCGCCCCCGCTCAGCCTAACGCCAATATAATACCAATTTTCTTTTCGCTCTCTTCGCAATGCAAAATTTATTAGTGTTTTGTTTCGTTTTGTTTTATTTTTTCTGCTCTATTTTCATAAATTGCGTGATAAACAAGCCAAAATCATTACCGCGGAATGCAGCTCGCCGCTTTGGTTGTGCGGCATGCGCATTTAATTAATGCAAACAGGATTTAACTGCATGAAATGCTGCCATTGTTGTTTGTGCATATTACATAATTAAATAGCCTCACTTGCAAAGCCTCACTACTGGCGGAAACTGATATAAATCAATTTGTTTGCATATATATTTTTTTAAGAACAAATGATTTACAGGCTGACTAATAGGCAACAGGTAGCCACAGCAGGATCCATGAAACGCCAGCCTTTAAAGGGTTTCCATCAGTTAAGTATGTAACACCAAAAGCAATGCCAATAGCAGCAGCACAAAACGCTTGTAAACTTTATGAGACAAAATATCTATGCTTACTGAATTTGTATTTTTCAGGTAGCCTCCTTGCAGCTAACAAGTACCAAGCTGACAGTACCAAGTATTAAACATTCTAGCTACGAAGGATCACAAGAGATAGAGACATGGTTAGGCAGACTCAAAAACCGAGCAATAGAACTAGTCAAAGTCTAGTTATATCATCAGTCTCAGCACCGGCTGTTGCAGGATATTGCCTAATAGGAACTCATGCAGACTATATCAGACTACAGATGACTTGCAATGCCTTCTCTTTCGAAAGTGCAAGGTGGAAGACGTGCAGGAAACTATCTTTTTACTGCTGATCATAATCCGTAGGCTACGTTTCCTAGCTGAATTGTGACAGTTACAGTAGTGGTAGGAATAAGCTGTACAAAATATCATATCAACCTACCTAAGTCTAAACTAAATTGGTATTTTGAAGTTTCGTTTAGTAAGATCATTTAGTTTAGGTAAGATTGTGTCGGGTAATCTTAACTTAGCTTAGGTTAGGTTAAGTTTTCCTTAGTTAAGATTACCCGATACAATCTTACCTAAACTAAACAATCTTACTAAACTAAGCTTCAAAATACCAATTTAAATGAGCCTCACCTAGCTCAGATTTGCTTAGCCTAACTTAATATTCAATAGCGTATCCTTATCTTATCTGACCTAATGTATCCAAGCTTAACCCAACCTTACTTTACCCAACATAACATAACTTGACCAAACCTAATATGTATGCAAACCTGACAAAAGCCAATCGGAAATCTTCCAACCAAGGCTAAGCAAAACTTTACAAAATACCAATATAAATTAACCTCGCAGTACTCAGCCTAACCCAACATAACTATAGATATCCTTATCTAATCTAACCTAACCCAAGCTAACTTTAGATATCCTAATTCAATCTAACCTTATCTAACTTAAAGACTGTTTTCTTATGTCATCTATTATGCTTCCCAGCTTGATCGGTTTGATTTGCAGCTCCTGCCACTCACACAAAGTAAGTCTCAGAGCCTTAGTTCTCGATATACACGTCTTGAAAATTAATGAGAACAGAGTCGCAGTGACAGGGGCTTAAATACTAATAAAATAACATATGCTTTCTGATGACATCTATAAAACTTTCCTTTCAGAAAGCCTAACTCAGATAGTTTTTTGGTATTCCATTATAGTGTCAAATAGCAAGTCTAAGCAGCTCTCAAGGACTTAAGCACCCAAGAAAGTTTTTTGCCATATTTTCCGTCGTTACAGAATTTATTCATTCCAAGGTTTATTGACTATAATCAATTTCGTAATATTCAACAAATTTTAAATTTAATTCTGATTTAAAGCAAAACAAAAAAAAACAGAAATTTTATATTTAAATAGCTGAACGAAGCTGAGGTTCTAATATTTTTAGAGCTGACCTAAATTTGCATGAAAAACTTTGAATATTGCTGCTTACTGAAGTCGAGCAGCGGCAAGCATCAACATTTTCTATTGAAAACTTTGTTAATTGATTTAGACATTCCAAGAATTAAGCAGAAGGCCAAGCGCCTTGCAGTTTTTTGTTGCTGCCCACTTATAAAGCGAATAGTTTGAATAAAAGATTGCAACAATATGGCAAGGGTTCAGCGGTTTTGCAAGTCTGTGGCGTGTGTTTGTGTCTGTGTGCAGGTGTGTGTGTGAGAGTGATGTGAAATTGCACTGCATAGTAAGTATTACAACGTTGTGAGTTCGCACTGCCCGCATGGCGCCGCTTGTTTTGCAATTTTCTGACACGTTCTGTCAACGCTGTCGCTGCTACAGCTGCTGCTGCTGCTGACGGCGACGTCGACGTCGACGTCGAGGTCGACGCGACGTTGTCCAAAGGTGTCAAATGAATATATACGATAAATGTAATGCACGCTACCACGCTATTTCATATAAAATGTTAACGCTGCTTTTTATTGTTAACATTTATTATTTATTAGTTGCACTTTACTATTTTACACATTTGTTGTTTTACTTGTCATTGTTTTGTTGCTGCTGCTGTCGTTGTCCAATTGTGTGTAAATGCCTCAAAAGCGGTTTTGCCATACATTCATTATTTTTATATTTTATTCATTTTGCATTTATTTGATGGCCAATAAAGCGAGACAAGCTGTCAATTAGCTGAATTTCAAATGAATTTGATTTTCATTTTGCTTTTTCCCTTTTTGAGTTTTTTTTTTCTGCGAAATTTTGTGCAAAGAAAGAACAGCTAAAATATGTAAAAATGTTTTATATTTTGTGTATTTTCCCTTTTCATCTTTTATAGAAATAAATGCGTGGAAAAAAAAAACTCTTTTTCAAACTGACAGCAAAACAATTATTCAATAATTTACTTAAAAAATAAATAAAAAATAGTTAAATAGTTTTAGTTTCTAAGTATTATAAACAAGTCAACTTATCGAAAACCCAGAAGTATCTACTGATGAGATTTAAGACCAACTTGAATAGTTACTTCCTCAAATTATTATTTTATTTTGGAAAATGCAACTTTTCCAATTTTACATAAATGATAATATTTTTATTTATTATAAATACTGATTTTTACTGTGAAAAAACTTTTTAATTACTCAAATACTTAATTCTTATTTTCTCTTTTTTAATTAAATTATTTTTTAATTTTTATTAGTATAGAATGTTTGTAATCTCTAGGGATTAATAATAATAATAATAATAATAGTTATAAATATGAAAAATAATCATTTAATCGAATATGAAAGAATTACATATTTTGTATTACATTTTAATGAACAATAATCATTTAATTGAATATGAAAGGATTCCATATTTTTTTTATTATATTTTAATCTACTATCTTAACATTGGAACTATGCACTGTGAAAAAAAGTGTAGCATATTTTCCAGGTGCGCTCAATATTTATAGTCGAACGTCTTGTACTGCAGCATTTTCAGTACTTCTTAATTAATCTATCTGCTTTCTAGTCTGCAATCTGACTTCTCTTGGCTTTAACGTACATTTGTCTATCAACTTATTTATATTTTAATCTCCCTCTGCTCTGAGTTAAGCTAGGCAGTAGGCTTATTTCCATTTTCATCACACCTGCTGCACATGTAGTTACACATTTTATGCTTTTCGAACAAAATATAATAATCTATCTAATAAGCAATAACTAAAAAAAAAAAAAAAGAAAAATGCTTTTAAAAGTTTCTTCTTTAATTGAGCAAAATTAATGGATTCGAGTCCTGCTTACACAAAGTCTTCTTTATAATTTATTTTTTTTTTTACTAAAGCTTGGCAAACTTTGCCCCAACCCACAACTGACAGCAGCTGTGATTATTTTGTTACTCTTGTAAGCCTGCATACAATTATGTATTTGCACCACTGTGCGACGTATAATGAAGTGTAAGCGCCATTGTACTTCACAGATTATATGCGTTGTCATTGTTGTTACTGCTTTCGTTGGCTGCTGCCTTGCCATAGCTGCCTGTCAATAAAGTCAATAATTTATAAAACAAACAAAAATTGCCGCACAAAATGTTGTCTGGCCGGCCGACTGTCAGGTTGGCAGGCTCTTTGCAAGGCAGGAAGCTAGTCGGGCCGTGCCTATCCTATCTTTCAGATAGCTGTTGTAAATTTGTATGGCAAAATGCTCGCACATCTAAAGCAAATATTTACCAAACAATGTGCGACTCTGCTACGCGCTTGTCTGTTTATTTAAAATTTATTAAAAACAGCGAAACAGTTCAGCAAAACAATAACAATAACAACAGAAACAGTCAGCAACAACTTACAATGCTTGCACAACAATGAGTAAAAAATGTATAAAAAATCAGACACCAATAGCAACAAAAACAAGTCAATTTTAATGAGATTGACCGACTCGTAAATGCTTTGTACCTTGAACTGTACTTGAATCTTATTAGAAAGCTATCTGCATTGATTTCTAGAAGGACTCAAATGCAAACCTTCAATATTTTGTGTTGCATTTTGCATCACGTCTTCTACAAGGGGTTTCCTCTATCGAATCTGTTTATAGGGTATTTTATATGGGTCTTCTATATGGGATCTCCTATAGGTAGTTATCTATATGAAGTCTTCTGTGTGTGTTATTTTGTATGAGTTCATCTGTTTAGGGTCTTCTGTATAGGATATTCTTTATACGATATCCTATAGGATCTTCTTTATACGATATCCTAAATTCGACTTACTGTATGGGATCTCTATATGAAATATATTGTATGGGGTCTTCTGTATATAATCTTCTAAATGTGGCGTCTTCTATTCGATCGTTTCTATACGATATTTTGTACAGTCTCTTGCATGGGAATTTTCATAGGTCATCATCTTTATGAAGCCACCTTAAGGAATTAGCCTCGTGTCCTCTCCTGTTTGAGGATCGCTGAATAAGGTCTTCTGTATGGGGTATCTTTTATGGGTTCTTCGCTCTCCACATGCGGTCTTCTTTAAGAGATCTCTAATATGGGTTTCTGTGCAACGTATATGAAGTCTCATGTGTGGAATTTTCTATTTTACCGCTCACTGTCGTTGGACTGTAACAGCCATTTGCATTAAATAAATATAACCTTTTCACTTTTCAAATACAGCGTATATAAAAATATTTTTGTACTATATTATGAGTGTATTATGTGATTGCACATTATATTGACATACTTAAGCTCATCAAAGCCATTTGTATCGATGTCTCTCAATTTGTTTGCTTATTTGCTTATTCATTTGTACTAGTATTTATGACATATTTCTGCTTGTTCTTGTTGTATAATATATGTTTATTTGCATTTGAAGTTCTGACTGGGTGACACAAAATGAGCCGACATTGCCACAAGGCTGGAAAGGCTCTATAAACAAAGCAAAATTACTTTATTTGGTAGCAAAAGGTGGAGTCAATTTTCTTACCACGTTCTACTTATCATAGAAGTAACATTTACAGTGAAGTGAGGCTCTTTTTATAACGGAAGCTCCCTTGGTTTCCGTATACATTTCAAGAGTCAACTTGCGAAAACGGAAATCAGTCGGCATCATAAGTACTTCCGAGTACATTGAAAACGTGTATTTCAGTACATAGAAATCAGAAAGCAAATGACAAGCAAATGCAATCAAGCGTAATACATCGTCATTACTGAAGTCATTTTGAGCAATACAAAACTTTTTTTTAAGGCAACAGTTTGCTTTTAAATTTAACCTGCATATTTTACGTCGATTGCAAGAAAAAAGATTTTTTCTTTTTATATTACATTTATATTTATTTACTGTTATGTTGTATTTGATTTTAAATTAGAAAACAGGTGGCGGACATAATATTAATCTAAGTTGAATTTATAAAAAATCATTTTTTTAAGCCGGCTTCGGCAATAGTAGATATTAACAAATGCAACCCGAAATTATTTAGTTTTTCTTTTATAACTGGAATTCACCAATTCAAGAAATGCAGAATTCAAATAAAATAATTCGTTTATACCATAAAATTAAACAAATGTATATAAAATTAAATAATATTGGAATGCCAAATGAAGTCAAAATAATAAAACTATTTAAATTCCAAAAAAAAAAAGTTATTAAATAACTATAAAATTGAATAAATTTGTATTAATTGATCAAAAAAGAAAATTACAAACTAATATGAAAATTAATTAAATAAATAATTATAAATTTTTATTTACAATTATTTTTATTATTTTTATATACATTACAAATAAAGCAGAATGAAATATTTAGTATTTAATATACTCAAATTATTTGGAATAAATACAAAATACATGAAATGAGGTCAATTTAATTTGAATAAATCGATTAATTGCGAATAAACTGAATTAACAAAGTAAAATCATTCAAATATATATAAAGAAAAATAAAATACAACGTAAAGAGATTGCCTGAATTTTGAATAACGTAAAAATATAAAAGAAAGTTATTAAAATATTTTAAATTGAAGTAATTTAAAAAGTTTAATATATTTTGTACACCAAATGAAGATATTTGAATAATTTAAATTTATAGCACTCAAATGATTAGGAATAAAATTTAAATTTTAAATAAAAACAAATAATTAGATATTAAAACAACAATAAAATAATTTAAAGAAGTTGTAAAGTATAGAATTCACTATTTTATTAGAATTTTAGAATTTTATTAGAATAGAAAATCCAAAAAAAAAATAAAATGATACAATTACAAATATATTAAATTTATTAATCCGTTTAATTGCGAATTAATTCTAGATGCAAAATAAAATGATTAAAAATACTTATTTAAAATTAAAGAAATTTAAAAATAAAAATTAAGTCTTAAAAAATAAGTAAAATAAAATCATTTAAAATACATATTGAAACTTAATTATATGCAGAAAAAAAATCTATACTAAATTTAGTGGTAGACTTAAAAAAATATAAATTAAAAATCTTAACTAAATATAGTCGTTGAGATAAAGACAAAGAATTGAAAACATTTGAAAAAATTAAATAAAATAAAATAAACCCACAAAAATGCATGTAAACATTTGAATCAAATGGAATATGTCGAATAAGGTTGAAAAACTTGTCTGTTGAAGTTTTTACAAAATTGTAAAAGTTCTCATAGAAATGAAAAGACTTGTCAGAACTTTATGTGTCACCCTGTATGAACTATGTAACCTAAATGCCCCATACAAATGCGTTATGTAAATATTATTAATTTAAATAATTAATCTATAAATACTTAGTGTAGATGCGATATGAGTGGGATTATTGGCAAATAAGTTCATGTGTTAAACAGAGCGTTCTCTTTGATGGCAGCACAAAGTGTCAGCGCGCATTGATGCAGAAAACGCGAAACTGGCAAATGATTATGAAAATTGTATGCAGCATGGCAACGACTGCAACAACAACAATAACAACAACAATAACAACAAGAGAAAACCGACAACAAACAATACAAATGCGCGTCAAAGTCGTGTAAAATTTGATGAGAAAAATACCTGAAGCGAAAGTGCAAAGCACACAAGGCAGCAAATTACAAGCAAAAGATGACAACAAAAATAATAGGAAGGAAGATTCAAAACCAAACCTGTTGTTGGCTTTGTCATTAAGAAGACAAACACATTTGAATGCAAATACAAAGCCAAGTTAGACAGGAACTGGCAAATGGTAGAATAGGTGGAAGTCGTTCAGCTGCTGGCATCGCTGGCAACTGCTTCTGATAGTCGCATGCATTTTGTCTTTTGTAATTAAACTTTTGCGCGAAAATACCGACAATAAATGAAATGAATTTCTAGCGATACGAGTGAAAAAAAAAAACAAAAAAAAACAAGCAAACAAAGTCAAATGAAGTCAAGCTGACTGTAGTCTGGGCAGCTCAAGAAATGTCGCTGAAGTCGCGCTGCTGTGGCAGACGAAAGCCGGACGACAAGCAGCAGACAGCAGGAAACTGGCAACTGCTGCAGTTGAGCAAGAATAATTTACAGTGAGTTGGATTCTGCAGGCACGCATTAAAAAGCAAAATAAGTTGGTTCTAATGTAGATTTACTTTAAGGTAGTAGAAAACCTTCGTAGAGTAGCAGCAGCAGCAAGTAAGACAACTCTTGGAGATATATTATGGAATGATAAATAGTAAGACTATTTGGACTGCTAAAAATTTCTTGGGTGCATATTTGGGATTTTGTACAATAATCTTGACAAAAGATTTCTCTATTTCAATTTCTCTATTCTATTTCAATTTATGTGTAGAGCCAGATAGAAAATAGCATATCTTATAAATATTAAGATTGGTAATCGATGTGACACTTACAGCATACAAAAAAGGCAACAATCTAACTTTATTTTCAGCCTTTCCACACTCACGACTGACAAAACGAAGAATTTCCATCAGCCCTAATCCTTTAAACACCAACTAAGCCTTACAGTATTTTTTACCCATAAATCTTGCATAAACTTTTGTAAAATATCACAAGCTAAGCTGCTGGTCTTACAGTTTATTCATAACAGTTTTCAAATCATCCACTGTACACTGTCTCATTTTCAGCTTTTGTACAAGTGCCTAAGATATTGTACTGCCCGCAGTCATGCATAAGTAGTGGTAGCTTAAGTGTGAGAAGGGTTCAGTTAGTAGAAACAAAAGTGCAACTGCTGACTGTCGGTCGACTGCCGGCTGTCGAGTGTCGACACAAGTTGTTGCACTAAGTACGAGTAGTACTATGTGCATAAGGCAACAGATTTAGCAAAACTTACAACAAAAGCGGCAAGCGGCAGTTGACAGTAGGAAGATGCCAGACGGTAGACGGCAAACGCCTAAGGAAAATGAAAAACTGTTACCATAAAGCAGCTGCCGCTGCTGGTTTAGCTGCTGTCTAATTGAAAGCGGGCACCAAGCTAAGCGACGTAATTTGCACAGAAAAGAAATTATACATGGACGAAGGGCGGCTGAAGTGGCAACTGGCACGACGTGCAAATGGTTAGGAAATGAAAAAATATGATATATATTTTATTATGTGTGACAAAAGGAAAGGCAGGCGAAAAAGCGCAACACCTGTGCCAAGACAATGGTCTGAAAAATTATATGCAAAAAATTAAGTATACGACATGTGATACAAAAGTCTGTGCTGCTTGGCTGCATTTTAGTGTCAGCGAGCCTTGTGTGGCACTGAACACGTAGTTTTTTTTTTAACTTTTAACTCAGTTTAAATACTAAGTGTATATTTAAAAGGATTGAACAAATTGTGGCTTCAACTACAACTGCTGCAAGCAGCGTCTTCTTGGTTTCGACAAAGAGCTATAAAAATGTTATGCCTAATTATGCTACCCACCTGGCCTTTACGTAAGACTAAATTAAGTAAAGGAAAAGGTAGAATATTTTCTAAAAATGGCTCGCTTAACGTCATTAGACTTATGCCAAATTGCCTAAACCATTTAGCCTACACTTCAAAGTTTTTATTTTTATTATATTTTATTAAAAAAAAATTTTATTTTCTTTCTTTTTTTTTTTGCAGACTAGAAAAATAAATCTAATTTTTACTGCCGTCGCTACAAAACTTTTGGCTCTAACATTATGCCACATTAAAATTGCCAGGCACGCGCCGAAAAAAGGGCAAACGTGAAGAAATTTGCACAAATGCAAAGAAAAGAAAAAAAAAAAAAGAAATTGTAAGGAAAATTTCAATTGGCAGCGCTATTTTTTCGCTCCCTCTTTTGGCATATCTTCGAGTTGCAGTTATGAAAAATTCATAAAGCATAATGACTGACAGCAGCGAAGGCAGTAAATGCGTACCAATCCAAAGGCGGTAAAATGCCCGGAAAAGCTGTAACGGTTTGACAAACGAATGAGCAGGCAAACGGGCATGCGATCTAGGTGAGCTGACGAAAAGAAGCTACAGCTGCAATTACAAAGGATAAAATGCAGAATCTGCAGCTAATTGAAGTAACGATGCGTTGCCATGACAGATAAGCAGCTGCAGCAGTGGCAGCTACGTAAAGTAGCAGCAGCATAAACTGCTTCAACAAATGCAAAAATGATTGCAAAATGGTGTTAGATAAGTGTGCAGTGGAACGCAGCATAAAGCAGAGGGAGGGCAAGTGGCAAGGCTGCGGGTTGTTGTCGCTGTAGCTTTTACTATTGCTGCTACTTTTACTGATACTGCTGCTGTCGTTGACAACTGGCAACATAGAAAATGCAACCCGCATTGCTGTTTGTCTTTGGTCGTAAGCTCTACTCAGTTCAGCTTAGCCCCGTGGGGGCTGCTCAGTTATTGGGTTAATAAAACAACACAACAGCAACAACAACAGCAATAGCAACATAAAGAACTCAGCTAGTTGCATGCATTTATTTCTACAATCTCGTTTTGCTCGCATTTTTTCACTATGACAGTGTTAAGCACACAGGTGGGGGTGGTTTGATACGGGTCGTATGCGCAATATTTGTTTACATGACCTTAAAATGGCAACAAGCTGACAACATGCAATCCACTAAGTGATAGTTGCCAGCAAAAGCTTGCTTGTCATTACACAGAAGACAAAGAATTCAGCATCCATGCCAAGTGATTGCCAGCTGTGCAGGTCGTTGGCGACAAATTCCTTACAAAGAACAACCCCAGCGGCGATGTAATAAAATTGAAATTAAAAACGCATAACAAGCATAAAAGTCTCTGTTGAGAGGACGCATTACTTGGCTTAATGCTGCAGAAAGACAACAGAAATGCAGCTCGGCAGCACTTAAAGTACCCACAAGCAATGCAGTGGGTTTTTCATTTTTATGTCTAGCAAATCAAAGCAACTATTTTAACTTGATTAAGTCGGCTAAATGTTGACGGCGTGTGGACAAATGTCGCTCAGCACAATTAATAAAAATAAATAAATAAATGTTGTATTTTTAGTTCAATATTCAAGCATACCGAGTGTTGACATGGAGAACCTTGCAGGGACTTAAAATTTTAATTTGTCAAACCAAACCCAATATTAATCCAAATTCTGTAGTTCCACTTTTCAAGCTGTTGTGACAGCAGCTTGGTAAACTTTTTCTTTCAACGTTTTGTGAGCCAAGACAACAAACAGGCATTGCAATTGCAACTGCACATTGCAGCTTAGCCTGCGCATTACTAACGAAACGCTTTCAACACTTCCATCATTTCAATTGGCTTGCAGCATTTTCAGCAAGTATAATGAGCAGAGTGGCATGTAAGTTCTAACGTTGCAACTACAGCTGCAAGGCTACCGAAAGATTTACGTTGCAGCAGCAGCAGCAAAGCCATTGCATGCAATGTTGTCGTTGTCCTTGTGCTGCGTACTCGTCATCATTTCTAGGGGGCGGCTAATTGATTTGCTTGCTTTATTCTCGGCAGTCAACGCTCGACTGCAATAATCCAACGAGTGTCTTGCAGCTGTGTCTTTTTCTTGTTGTTGGTTTTTTCTCGAGTGTTCCTCTTGGTGCAATCAAGCTTGCCAACAGCTGCAGCTTGTAAATGATTTAACACCTGCAGGGCAATGGCAGCAGCACAGCAGATAAGCGCCAACGACTGAAGACCAGCGACAGACTTATCAATCAATGCGCCCGCCCACACACATACGTCCCACACTCAGTCAAGCCCCGTGCGAGCAGACAGCCAAGCCATAGAGCAATCCATTCAACCAGTACCATTCTCAAACTCTACGACATGCCTTCCCACTCCTCATACTACTCACATTGAGGCAACATTGTGCGTGAGAAAAATTGCATTGCATTATTCACATGGCATGCGCCTGAAAGCATGCTTTAATTTATTTTAATTCATTTTTTCTGCTTCTTTGTTGTGCTGCTGCCACCCAGCGAGTGATATGTAAATATACAGCTACTCGAATACTTTGGCGTACAATTACAGCAACAGCTACGCTGAGTCGTGCCGCACACACAGCTGAGCTGTCCCTGTCACCACCTCTGCCTCCATAATTGGCAATGTCTTGGCATCTTTGGCGCTAATGCCATAGCATGGCTGCTACGACGAGGGTGGCATTAGTGGTAGCTCAGCTATAGCACAGCTGAGCTGCTGTTATTTGCAATTGCAGGTGCCTTTCTCACAAAGCTTAAGTTAACAGTTGAAACCTACACTCAAAGAACTCCCAGGCAACAAATTGATCAATGTTTAATACAGAAGCAAGTTGATAAACCAAATCCACACGAATACATACTACTGCATTGTTCGCAGTATTACAAATTCAAGCTCACGGAGCATACAACAGCAATAGGATGTCAAGTTTAACAGTAAAAAAAAAAATATAAAGCTGCAGAAAAATAATTATTTCAACTTTATTCTGCAAGGCATTTTTTTTCTGGGGCACATTAATAGGCTTTGACGGTACTTAATTTTTTTAACAAGTATATAATTGATTATTATCTACCGATGGGCTGCTATTTAAATATGAATTTCTATTTAAATATGAATTGTGAAATAGTACACAATCGCAGCTTTTAGTCTCCGCCTGTGAAATAAGGACTCTTTTCTGGCTATTCAATTGCTTGACAAAATCCTTCATTACCGCCGGCTCGAGAGAATTCACCATCTGTTAATAAAAATGGCCAATCAAGCCTTTTCTTGTTATGTTTCCATCTATTGTCTCGACTAGGACAGTTCCTAAATGAAATCCTTAAACAAAACAAAAAACAAAAATAAATAAATAAATAAACAAATACTTATATATTATTATTGTGCCTTCTGTATTAAGCCAGCGTACCCTCTTCAGCCCAATTACTGGCGTGCACGGTAAACTTTTTAAACAATTAAGCTAAGCCATTCAGCCTAGCTATTTTAATAAAAGCCATTTTCATAGGCACTAATTGATAGAATACCTTACTTTGGCAGCTCCTCAAATCGTTGCATTCTAATGCGATGTGTCAGAAAGTTTTCTCCTACCTTCGTGTTATTCTTAAATTTACGGAAATAGACAATACTTCAAAGTACATGGCAAGGCATTTTGCATTATGAAATAACATATCTAAAAAAGAAAAAAAAAAAAAAA
>JBANCW010000034.1:16748-52718 GCA_037040085.1 Colocasiomyia kotana | reverse complement strand
ATTCTATATTCTATATTCTATATTCTATATTCTATATTCTATATTCTATATTCTATATTCTATATTCTATATTCTATTCTATTCTATTCTATTCTATTCTGTTCTATTCTACTTTTGCTAATTTTGTTCATATTCATATTCATCTCTTTTTCTATTCCTATTCTTATTCTTAATGTTAATCATATTCCTATTTCAATTCTTATTTCATTTTCTAATAATATTGATCATTGAATTATCAATTACTCATCAGATATGCTTGAGTGTATGGTAGGTGTGAGTCCATGTGTAATTTTTCAAGTCAAAAGCTTTAAAATTTTAATATATTGTAATTATTTAAAAAATCAAAAGCTCTAATTTCTTTCGTTGAGCTTACTTCCAATATTTCAATATTTATATTGATAATTTCCACTAGCCCATTTCAGACGCCTATCCATCATTTACTACATGTTGTACTGCCTCAGCAAGCCCACTCATATAATTTATTCAGTAGCTTTCGTTACGTTATATCCACGTGGACAATCTTGACCCCTTCAAGCGTTCACTGAACTTAACATTTTGATTTCCAATTTCCGTTAACATCATCGACCGCAAGAACAATAATTGACAACAAAACTGAGGCTTCACCCTGTCTGTTCTCAGACGAGCACTGACTGTGCAAACAACATGGATATGTTCTTTGTTTTGTCATTACAATATGTCAAAATCATTTACACGATGAGTCAGTGAATGGCCAGCTTTGTGTACACACACTCCCCCCCAACTGTGTTACCAACATTGCTTAAGGCATGTCAACAAAAATTTTGCAATTGCTATTTGACTGGCTGGTGGTGGTGGTCAAACTGGTAACCGCAAATAAGTTTTTGAGTCCTTTGTGCTGGCCATTAAATGAAGCCAACATTGTTTGTCGGTATGCACACCAATATGCTATTGCAGTGCTATGTGTATGTGTACGTGTGTATATGTATTATGTTGTTTATCTTTCTATTTGTCTGCTTATAATTTGCAGCATAAATGACCGAAAGGTTGGCTGGCTGACTATCGTCTGCCTTTGGCACTGGCTGTGGCTCTTGCCAAAAGCAAATTACAGTCTTATGAATTAGTGATTGGCGGCTAGCCGGTTCTTCTGCTACGTGTATACTAGAATATTAGTTAAATTTTCTGCCGTAATTTTGTCTTGTTGTTTTGGTTTTGTTGTTGCCTTTTGCTTTTTGTGTTGTCTGCTGCCTTTCGTTATTACGTATATTACTCATACGCCATCTGGCAGCAGCAAGCAGCTAGCTGCATGGAATTTGTGCATTTTCACATGCTACTGTGTATGTGAGCGTGCAGTCTTTGTCTCCGACTCCAGACGCAGACATTTTGCTCATTATAATGGTTAGATTAAAAGCCATTTTGTTTGCTTTGCGGCTAACCAAGTTGTTAATATGCACAATCATTTACTAACCCAGACTAAGACTAAGTGCAGCTACTTTAACTGCTGCGTGAGCGCAGTAAAAGGCGGAAGCAAAGTCATTTTGCGGTCAATATTTACCATAGCCGAGCGGAGACTTTTCGCAGTCAGTGTGCGTGTACATTGAAAATACATTAAAATTAATTGCAAAATTTAGCATGTTGCATATTTTCTTTGGTATGTGTGTGTGTATGTGTGTGTATGTAATCCACTGACCAATAATGTTAATTGCATTTTCATGCTCAATTTTCCACACAGTTTGAAAATTAATTTGTACATTTTTAGCCAGCAATGAGAGACAGAGAGTGCATGCGAGAGAGAGAGACAGAGACAGAAAGCAAAAGATTTGCTGATAAATTGGGCAATACACTGTGCTAGCATTGTTTAATTAGTTATGTTTATGAAATGGGTGTAGTTGTGTATGGTCCGATTAAGTTATTCAGTTTGTTTGCCTTGCTGCTAAATTAAGTCAATGCATTTAACTAAATTTAATGCCCATAAAGCCAGCGGCATTTAACCAAAAAAAAAAAAAAAAGGAAATTTACCAAAATCAAATTAAATTTGAGGCCAATGCGGCTGTCGGCTGCCTATGTGTGTGTGAGTACGACCGCCTTTGGGCATTAAAAACTATGGTAAAAAAAAAAAAAAAACTAAGAGAGCAGCAGGCAGCAGACAACTCCAGCAGAGTGGTTAGCCAACAACAGCAACACGAATTTTTATTATTATTATTTTATAATGAAAGTGTTTTATGATAAAAATCAATGAATTGTGGGGTAGCAAACCGGAAAAATTATAAGCGCAATACTTGCACAAGTTCTGGAAATTCTAGCACCATAGAAATTATTAAAGGAAGGAAGCTAATAAGTGTATATCAGTAAACTAAAAAGAAGAATGTTGAAATGGGATTCCTAGCTAATTTTAACTGAGTTAGAGTATAGAGAATACAACAAATGGAGCGTCAAAAGTGTTAATTACAAGGGTCACCATGCATTTTATTTTGCATATGAAAAAAGTAATAGGAATATTGCAAGCTGATGGCAGTGTAAAAGGTTTGAGATACCTACTTGGACAACGTGAAGAAGGATCGTTGGAGGAGCTTATGGCATGGCAAATTTGGATGAACGATTTTTAGAAGTCATATGCGTAGGCATATAAAATCCAATTATAAGCATATCAAGATCTAAGCTCTGCTAAACAAAGATAGATCATAGACTGGTATCGAATAAGCAGCTTACACAAGATCATTGAAGCAACAGCAATGTTCTTTGTCTAATATTCAGTCTAAAAGATAGAGAGGTGATCATTTTCGTATTAACATATCGATGCTGTCTAGGACACCGAGTCCAAACTGGTTGGCTACCTCGAAAAAAAAATTCTTTCGCTGTTGGGATATGAGTAGACCCTTAGAAAAGCTGAGCTTTTCGATACCTGAAGAACCAATTTGTCCACAAGCGACTTCTTTCCGCTGTTGGCTGGATAGTTGGGATATGAAAAGGCCCTTAGAAAAGTTGAGCTTCCCTATACATCAAGGACCAACTTGTTATTAAATATGCCCACTACCGACTTCTTTGGCGCTTCGCTGTTGACTGGGTAGTCGGGATATGAGGAGGCCCTAAAAATATGGAGCTGGCCGATATCTCAAAAACAAACTTCGTAGACACTTTTATTTAAGGATGCTACTGGCAGACTAAATATTTTGTATTTATTTTTTTTATTTTTATTTTATTTATTTTAAGCTAGAGATTCAACTCTAAATTAGACTTATGGTGATATTCCGCCTTAAGTTCATGCTTGTAGTGCTAAAAAAAAAAAAAGTAATAAACACAGATTGAAAAGTATAGAGAATATATTTTTTTCAAAATATTGTCATGTGCAGTATTCTAATATTAAAAACAGAGTAAAATTCATAATTTAAAACCGCTTTTTCGAGTCAAAATTGCTTAAAATTAAAAAAAAAAGTAATGTTAGTTATTCTTAAACTTTTTTCGAAACAAGATTGTTAAATTGTGGTATTATTTTGAGATTGAGATTGAGGATTGCGAAACTCAAGAATATTTGGTGTTAATTTCAAAAGAGAGCTAAATATTCTTATAGATATTAAAAATAATCCATCTTGTTTCAGGAGCGATGATTTTTCTTTAGATTTAGATTTGTGCTGTGTAGTAATAGTTCCAGAGTTTTTTGTTTTAAAATTTATCAAATAAAATATATAAAGCTTTAAGCAATTAAAATTAAATTTGAGTTTCAAACATTTGAGACCAGATTATTCTACTTGATGACAACTTTAAAATTGGCTTCAGCTCAACGCGTGTTGAGGCTAAGCCACTGAAACGCGACAGCTCACAAAATTTACGGCTTGGCAGCTTAAGCGTCTGAATTATGTATGTGTGTGTATGTATGTGTGTGGTAGTAAAGTTGCACATATGTACAATGGCGTTAGTTTGAGTGTATTAGGCAACTGTCTGTGTGTGGGCTTAGGCGAGTCTAAAGAGCATGCGACAGAGTTTATATACAGTTTTTCCCTTTTTTCGCCTCGCTTTTTGCACACATTTATTTGAAAGTTATTAGCACATTTTTTCCAATTCCATTCAACGGCAATGTGTTGCAACCCTGGCCTCGCCATTGACTTTCATTAAGGCTAGTTTATACGTTTTTGCAATCGGGTCTTTTAGCTATGTTCAAAAAGCAATAATATATAGAATAACGAATTATTGTAATACCATTTAAGACCAGTGTATAAGAATTCGACTTTCCTATTGCCAGGTCGAATAAAATTTGCCCTGAAATGAGCAAACCACTGACATTTTTAGATTATATCGAAATTATTAGACTTTCAGTTCTTCAAAGAAAAAAGCCTGGACTACAAATATGGCAATCTAAAATCAGCATTTTTAATTTGACTTCAAGATTTTTTACTTATAATTTCAATGAAAAATTTCGTCTTAAAATCTTGATCTAAGCAGGAAAGAGAATTGAGTCCAAATATAAAAATATTGAATCACGTTGAAAAAATGTTAAACTTCGCTAAAATCGATTTATTATAATCATTACTCGTACTAAAGTCAACCCTAATGGTAAACGTAATACTTAAAAAGATTGGCATAATAATTCGAGTTTGTCTTAAAAAGCTGTTAAAACCTGTTCTCTCTGTCACTAGAAAATTTTGGTTAATTGTTTGATTTAAGCCGAATTATGAAAAAATTTAGAATACATTTTATCTTAAAATACGATATTCTATAATTTCAAGCCAAACTAGGTTAAAATAATCTTAGCTCATAATATTCGATGTTAAAAAAAAAACACACTTGAATCAAAATATTTAACGTCAGCATAAGAATTTTGAAGATGATAGCGATGCATAACGATTCGTACCGGTTTTAGCGTGAGAGGCTTGAATTTGCCTCTCTCTGTTGGGAAGTAGTATAAATCCCAAGGGTCACCATTCGGCGCTCTTTGAAACAGCAGCGGGTCCACAATTTGGCTATTAATGTCTTTTTTATTAAGCTTTAAATTTTTATTTGATTTTACTAAAACAAAAGCCATTACATTGAATGAGCGGCAGAGGATTCAGCCACCAGAACCCACCCATTAGCGGAGAATAGTGAATAAGGCCAGCTGGAAAATGCTTCTCAGCGCAGTAGTTCAATTTCTGTTAGTATTTTAACTTTTTACAAAGATTCTTATTTCAGAGTGTTAAAAAAAATTGTTTAAGGGTGACTGCAAAATATTGATTTATCATTAAATAACAATTAAACGAAAGTTTAGCGCTTTTTCCACTCAATCAGAAAACTAAGCGGTTTTTCGAAAATCTTGTAAAGTAACGTCATATTGGAAAACTGAAATCTCACTGAAATAGAGTTTGTTCAATCGCACATTCAGTGCCTTGGAGATTGCAGTTTACTATGGATTTGGAGGCTGGATTGCCAAGGCTGTAGGCCGGCTCGAAGTCGACGTCGCCGGTTTTTGTTTTTTTTTTTTGGGAATATTAACTTAATTTGAGTTTTTACACAACCAACCCAAACCTGAAGCGAAACAGAATCTAAACCAGGATTGGTTAAGTAAAAATTGCTTGTAGAAGCCGATCTTGCGTGAATTGCTCATTGAAACCTTTCCATCAAGTTTGCCAATAATTTCAACTTTTGTTTAAATTCATTTATATGAAAATCTGCTAGAGAGCATTTAAACTTCCGCAACTCAAAAACCTAAAACTTGCTTTTCATTATTTGGTATTTTTTTTTTTTTGGTTTGTACATAGAAATTGTCTAGCATTCTGTGCCATATAGTTGAAACACATTTCCGGAATTTTCATTTCCTATGTCCTAGTATATGACGCCGCCGCTGATGCCGCCAACGCTATATGCTGTTGTTGTTGTTGTCGTATTTTTTTTTTCGGGCGAAAATGAGATTCTTGGCACCAATTCAACACTAAATTGATTTTGAACAATAGACCCAAAGCGTTAGCTGTGCTTGTGCACACACATACATATGTACATACATATAAAAAGCGACAGTTAGCACTGCGACAGACACTCAGGCAGACAGACAGTTGGAGGCGGCACATTGCCTTGCGCTATCTTTGGCAATTTATCTCGCCATGATTTTGACTATGCCAACGGTTGCGCGGCATTTCCGTGCGTTCGTTTTTTGTTGTTTTTTTTGTTTTTTTTTTTTTGTTTTTGATAGTTTTTCTAAATACATACAGAGCAGACTAACACAGAGGCAAACAACAGCACTGGCTTACAATTAAAGTTGAAAATAAAAAGCCCATCAAATTCAATTTGAAACAGCGTTCAGCAAACTACTATGCAAATTTTGCATGTTGGCGCAGGCGGGAGCGGCGGGTTGGGGTGGCATGTTACGTAGCTTGCTCGGTGTTGGCTGTGTGTGCGATTCCGGGCACTATCATAATTTTTCCGCCGCTTGCACAGTCACACACACACACACACACACACATAGATACAAGGGCATTTTTAGTTTTGCGTCGCCATCAGCGTCACCATCACCATCACCGACATAATCAATAGTTGTGACTTCCTTTAATGGTTTTCCGGTGATTCAGCACTTCCTGCCTTGTGCCGCCTGCTTTAGTAACGCAGCACATAGCCTGTGCCCGCCATTTTAGCCCATTATAACAGTATTATTTTATTTTATTTTCTGCGCCTTTTGTCACTTGTTGGACCTTGGCGCGCCGTTTGCCCGCCTCGCTGCACTTTAATTTTACGCTAGCTCAAAATTTATGAACCACTTGCCTTCTTATTAGTTTTTAAGCAGCATTTTTTTATTCCTGTTTTTTTTGTTGCTTTGGCAGCATAAAGTGAAAAATTACCAAATTATATGCACGTTTGGTAATCAGCCTCTCACGACTTTTGCGTATGGCCATAGTTGGCTCCATTTTATTTTTATATCCTTTTCAAAAACTTATTAATTGTGTCGGTGTGAAATTTATCTTATTTTGCGGCTGCCAAACCATTCAGCAACACATATGGCATAAACTACTCGTAACCAGCAGCTGCGGCAATAAATGTAACAAAAAATGGCCAAAACAATTTTCATTCCATCCTCATCATAAGTTATTTTTTTATTTCTCTTTTGATAAACACTTTTTTTCACGCGCCGTAGATTTTGTTATTTATTTTTTGCTACATAAAAAGAAATAACATTTTTTTTTAGATTGTATTCTGTGCTATTGATGCTGAAATGGGTTTTATGTTTTGGGCTAACATTATACTCTTTCTTAGGGCATATAAACTAGCTAAAGTAAGAATTTAATATTAAAGAAATGCTTATCATATATTTTGTTTCTAGTAATGTGCATGCCAATAAAAGGATTTTTTTAGTCCTGATATCATTTGTCAACAAATGTCTGTGAATCATATGCGGGATATTCTGGCCTGAAAGCATATCTAACACAGAGCAGTGGCAACAAACAAATGAGGTCCAAGTCCAGCTGCAAGTCAGAAAGAGAAGGTGCATGTGAATTGGTCAGAAAGCCACCAAAGCTTTGGAGTGCAATAGACTTCCAATAAGCAACACTTGTAGAAGCATTTAGCTCCAGTGAGGAGTAATGTAAGAAAAAAATATCAACAATTGGATTCTAGTGGTCCCTCAGTAGAATCTACACGCTCATCCGTATTGATTGGGTATTAGGTAGCTGAGCTCTGAGCTTAAGCAAGGTCACACGAGCTGTCGAGTGCAAATAATATCAAAACTGCTTTGATTTTTACTTTTATCCTCACCGAAATTCTCAACGATTAAATATTGGAAAGCTGAGTTTAAGCGGCATTGTAGGAACTTCAAGTTCAACTGATGTTAAGCCCAAGTTGTATTATATTTAGGGTATATCTATCTAAAGAGCTTAAGCAGGATTGTAGGCGCTCCAAGTATTAACTCGCAAATTTTTAGTCCACAAACTTTTTAACCTATAATTCGCCTTATCTCCATATAAAATGATCTGAATCTGTACAGAATGCCGACTTTTACGGCCTTTTCCTTACGTGGCACCAAGAACTAATTCAAAAAGAAAATTCATGAAAAATCATTGCATACAGCTTTGTTGTTTTCCATGCGTTTTCATTCATAAAACTCAACTTGAAAGTTGATATCATAATTCGACGAATATGGAAAATCCGCCCCAAAATGGGTGATCTGTCATTTGATGGAATTGTTGAAAATCAAATTTCCAGCTGATAAAGAGAAGTTATGCTCGAAATATTTCTCGAAACAACTTACTACACATTTCCTTTGCAGCGGCCAATGCTGCCAGATAGCAAAAATAAATAAATAAATAAATATGGGGGCCAGCTATTGTAAAAGAGGAAATTTTGAAATGTATATAAAAATTAAAATATTTTGAGTGTAAAATAAATAAACATGAAGAAACGGGTTTAGAAAAAAGTAAATAATAAATAAATAAAGTAAACAATAAATAATAAATTAAAGTAATATAAATAGCGATAAAAATCTTGTGACTTAATTCCATCAAATATGTTACTGAATATGTTTTTTTTTATACTTGCATTGGTATTATAGAATTCTTCAAAGAAAGAATATAATATATATATTCTTGAACTATATTATTAACCGAGTTGATCTAATGACGCCCGTGTGAACGTATATTTCTATGATATCGAAAGTGCCTTTGTTCTAAGGGTCTATGAACAAAATTCTCCAGCAGGAAAACTTCTGGTTAAGATGGACTTAAACATAAAGCTGCCATATGTGGGTGCCTAGGGTGACTATAATTAGCAATGTTGCCATGTCCGAATTTTGCCGGTTGCCGCACATCAATTCAATCAAATTTGAGAACATATAAAATAATACAAATCTTGAGCTGTTTTAAACTTTTTACGTTTCTAAGAGGCGTCAGCGAGGCAAATCAATAGTCGTAAGACGATATTACGATTGCTGGAACTTGCGACGCTTTTCCGATTGTTATCGAGCTGCTGTTTGCCAATTTCACTGACAATTGGCGTAGCATTAGAGAGCTGTGGCAACACTAGCCATCACCAAGTATTGATATCTGGCAGCTCGAAGCGCGCAACAGCTACTAGAGCTCGCATCTTACGGCCAAGGCACACTACAAACAGACCAAATATAAACTTCCTATAATTATACCATTAGCTGATATTATTATTAATCTGTGTTGTCAAACAAACATTCCTAAATAAATCAGGAACCTTACGTGTTAATTTACTAAGTCGCTACAAACCTTTTGCACATCAGGTTGAAAGTGTATATGAATTTCGGTGTGCTGAAATTAGTTTTCCGCTATGTTTTGACTCAAAGCGGATTTTAAATTTGCTTTTTGTGCATCTTTGAATGTGAACTTATCGGTTGATATAGTATATTTCAACAGAAATATCAGCTGTTTGCATTAATATCCCACGCTCGATACGGCAACGCTGCAAAATATAGCTTTTTCGATTTTTTTTAGGCATTTGGAATAAATTTCTGTCGCTGAGCATTACCATATGTCGCGAAATATTCAACTTATCTGCGAATTAGTTTTAAATTTTAACTTAGGCTGAGAAATAGCGAGTTTAATTTCACTGAATTTTTTTTTCATTTTTATTTTTATTTGGGTTACATTCTCAGCAAAAATTAAAGCTACTACGTGACAGGCAACGATTTTCAATATAACGCTAAAGGTTATTGCCTTGCAGTAATAGACAAGGGAAAATCAGCAGTCGTCTGCTTCAAATCAGTAAATGTTTTATTGTTGGTACGCATCTCGATATCGGCCGGTTCGCCGGACAACGTCGGGACATACTGAACATGCCCAGTTAAGTTTTCTTTCCTTTCATGCTGATAGTAAATTTTTAAAGTGCATTCAACTTGCTTATTGAACAGAGCTCAGCTAAAAAACTGCTGGACCGCATTTCACATAACATTTTGTTTTGATGGTATAACTTTTTTTTATGTGCTTTTTATGTGTTGGCAATTTTTTGTTGTCGTTTTATTTTGTTATAAACTAAAACACATGTTACGTGTTCTCTTCGTTATTCATTTGGTAGCGGTCAACACAAAAGCAAAAAACAACAAGAAAAATGCCATAAAACAAAATATGGGCAAAATTTTTGACCATTATCATAGGCTGTGGCCGGCAGTATACAATACACAGAGAGACAGCCACAGACAGACATAGCATACAATAACAAACCGCATTTGTAGTTGTCCGCTTCATGTGACATTACATTTAATTTTTATGCCCGGTCATTAATCAATGTGGCAATGTCGCATATATACTATGCTACAATATATACAATACGGTTTGGTTTTTCTCTTTTTTTTTCTTTTTTTTATTTTTTTTTTTGTTGGTAGTTTGACACAAAAAACAGTTTCTTTTTTTTTTTGCCACATTAGTTTTTCACACAATGGCAGCTCGTTAAAGCGCATTAGATTAGATTTTGTGGCAGGTATACGTGTGGCACGGCACCCTGCACCCTGTACGCGCGCTATCCAACCACCAGATACTATTAGGTACCTTTTTGCATGTTAACACTTGAGGTCACATGTACGCCCAGCATAATGCATTT
The DNA here is from genome assembly GCA_037040085.1 of Colocasiomyia kotana. Classification (NCBI taxonomy): domain Eukaryota; kingdom Metazoa; phylum Arthropoda; class Insecta; order Diptera; family Drosophilidae; genus Colocasiomyia; species Colocasiomyia kotana. The sequence goes on along the minus strand of JBANCW010000034.1, from coordinate 42,233 downwards.
TAATTAAGAGGCAGCCAACCCACATTCCCATAAGCCTCGAAGTTCTGCCCAAAAGTGCAACTGCTGCTTGCCGTCTGCAGTGCGGGGGCCACAAAAAGTTTATGCTTTTGAATTTTTTGCATAATTTTTCAAACGTTCCGATGGCAAAAGTTGCAACCTCCGCTAACTACTTGCTTGCACTTTCAACACGGGCCACAATGAGTGAACAAAAAAAAAAAAAAAAAAAAAAACTTATCCATTGCTGACCGCAGGTTGGGTACTCTTTTACTCTATTTATGGCTACAGCTGCTAAGCGTTGGCTGCTTGTTTATTTGAGTAGGGGGCTATGATCTGTTTCCTTAGTTCTGGTAAATTGCTCAACTAATTATCTATTAGGCTATTGGGAACGATTACTCAGAAATCTAGAACTAAAGACTGAAATGCAATTCCATCAAGCTTTAGACTTTACCTTAAAGTTTTTACTTATTTTTTGTCGCAACTGTCTACGGCGAAAGTGGTTCCTCTGGGTTATTCTATTAGCTTGCTCTGCCTTGATTTTAGATTATTTTAATTCTGCAGCTTGAGCGAGAGCACTTATTATATTCAATATCCATATAATCCTAGCATATTTTGAATTATTTATATTTTTAGGATAAGCTTTAATTCGATTTAGACTTCAAATAAATCAATAACAGCTTAATTTAAGATTTTTTCAGTTTGATTTTCAATTTCGATTCTTATTCTTATTTTTCGAATTATATGATTAATTTGTTTTTGTTTGAAGGTTTGCTAGCATCTAGTGGAAAGGCTTTACTTGGAAATGTCAGAAACCTATCGCAACAATACTTTGCAATGGTATCCCAAAGTTGGGAATTGCACCACAGAGATACGTAACCACAGCGGAAATTTGGTGCTTGAATTTATAAGTCATTATTGTATCTTCTTGGCAACGCATCTTTATATCACTAGTGAAGCCAAGGTCGACGTTGACTAATTGTTTGTCAAAAAAAAAATCTTTTTTTATGCCAATTTTAACCCATATTTCTTGGTAGAAGTATGGAAACATGATGAAATTTTTCAATGTTGATGCAAGTTCTAACTAAAAAAGTTATTTTAATAAAATAAAATAATAATAAAATTTGTAAAAATTAGTAAAGATCAAGAGATGATTCAATTGTACAATCAAGACGACAAACTTACTCCTCAATGAGTTTTACTCCTTGCAAAGTGTATAACAATATAATTTTTAATCTGATAAAAACGCGCATCGACCCGCCCCGACACCGTTGGGCAACACCTTCCAGCAGCGTTGTCGACCAGCGGTGAGCAGTGTCGAATCTTGCTGGAGGGAATTCATTAAGGAATTCAATTTAAATGCACAGTTTTCATTTTATGCAAAACTCGTACCACACGGCGTATGAGTTACGCTGCGACAACTGTCATTTTGCCAGCGCTGTAAAAGCTGTGCATTTTATTACTGTTTTTTTTTATTTATTTATTTTTTTTTTGTGTTCTGTTTCTCGTTGGTGTTGCAAAATCTGCTGTTATTAATATTCATGAAAGTTGAAAAGTTTTTCGGTTATTTATTTAATGTGAAAAAAAGAAACAACATATAAATGGATGAACAACTGACACTGGACAACCTGAAATGCTGGAGACTGCCTGGCTGGCAATGTGTGCATAAATTTTTATCATCACGTGCCGCGTACGCTGCCTTCTTCGCGGCTGCTAAGAGGCGTGTGAATTTTATTTTTATAAATAATGCAGATAATCATTTGTGTCAACGCTGCTTGGCTGGCTGACTGGTTGGCTGAAAGTTAAAAATAAACGAAAAAAGTTTTTTAATCGAATATAATTTAAGTTTTAAATCATATAAATGTTGATACCTTTTAATGGCGTCGTTTTTTTTTTTTTTCGTCTCAGTTTAACATTAAAATGTAATCTGAGTGGTTTACTTATGCACTGTGTTGTTGCCTCGCCTTGCAGCTCTTCGCCCGCATCCCTGGGGCGTGCTCATAACTGACAGTGGGATTCTAAAAAATTCATTGCTTTGGGAGTTGCTGAACGTCTCTGTGCGTATACAGTCTGCTATATTTTTGTTGTTATTTTACTTCAACGTCTCACATTGCGCAGAAAACGAAAAACGCACTTGAGCGTTTGCCGGGCAACTCGTACATACCGCTTGCCACAGCTACATTTGCCACAGCAGAGAAGCAGACTTGCTGCAAAGCAACAGAAATAGAATATTGCACTTTTTGTTTGCCTGCTTGGATCGCAGTGCATATATAGCTCAAGTTGTTGGACATTGTATAACTTGAAATATGTTTTGAAGCAGTGAATCAAAGAGCTAAACACACTGGCAGTTAGCTTAGGTTGAAATGCTGTCAAAGATCGAGGCCACGTTGCGCTGACAGAATTCTTTTTTATGCTAATTTTATGCAATATTTCAAAGGAAAAAACTTTGATGATATTTTCACTAAAAATGACAAACTAATAAAAATGTATCTGAATGTATAAAAATGTATCTGAAAAACCAGGCAGTTGCTTTTGGCAACAGGGGCATGGGACAAAACGGACTATTACCCCATTAGCATCGTCTGGTGAGAAAATCACTTACAGAGGAAGTCAACAATCGTCAATTTGGCAAGGGTGTCTGTTGGAGTATGTGACTTTGATGAGGACAGACGTGTTGGTGCTGCTGATGATGGCTTCCGCTTTGAAGAAAAAATCCATAGTAAAGTTCGTTGAAGTATTAATAATTTGTTTGTCATGGTGCTTTTGACTGAAAGTTCTGACTGCTTCAGTGATACTTCGAGTGTCAAGGTCTTTGTTGATCAGCTTATTCATGATGATTTGTCCAATCTTCGCCGAGTTATGCTTTGAAATCTTGCAGGTTTTTAACATTAGATATTGGAGCTGTGGCGCACAGCTAGATCCCATATATAGCAGCGCTTCACTTGCGATCTATAGCCGAGCAAGCAATTTATCTGACAATGAAATGAATCGCCGAATCTGCTTAACATTGACATACTTATGGATCATGAATTTCAAATGATTATTTGTATATTTATTTATTTAATTACTGTTATTATTTGGGCTTAAAATAAGTCGACTTCTGCTTAATATACGATTTTTTTCTACTTGATTAAATGTTTTTATTTTTCTTCGAATCAATTCGAAAAAACTTTATGAAAGATTGTCATTTTCTCTTATTGCTAGACTAAACGAAAAATCGTGCAACAGAATACGTTCAAAAGTAGTATATGCAGTGTTATCCCCTTCTAATGGCTTGTCAAAAATCTTTTCATCATTTCAGCTGCAAGCCGAATGAGTAAATGTTTTCAACTTTGACTTTTCATGCACTCATTTGCTGCTACATCAGCAAGCTTTGCACAAGGGGCAACTACTCCATTTCATTTCGATATCTGTTGCCTGCCTGCTGTTGACATTCTTTTTTGTCATTGCTGCTTTTGCCACATGGCCACTGCCATACGATACAATAAACAAAGCGGGTAAAAAATATATACTATATATATATATATATTGCACAGCTTTCAAAGCACGATTTGTCTGTTGAGATATTGCATATAATCAATATTGAAGATAACAAAGCGGCGAAGAAAAAAAGAAAAATGAAAAATAAAAAACAAATACAACTTTATTGCCACTGAAGTCAACCAGCAGCTAAAGTCAACCGATAGCAGCTCTGCTTTAGCGCAAATTTTCATCGAAATAACGAGAAAAAGTAAAGGAAAAAAAATCGTTGAAGCATGACAAACCTTAGAGAAGAACTCAACGCTGAATAAGAAATCATTTTCACTAATGATGGCGTTGGCAGCGCCGAGTGCTTGCCAAAGACGTCATTGAGATTGAGCTGATGATGACTATGACTCTGGCAATGGCGTTGACTTTCCTCTCAGCCCCGCTGCCCGACTGCCAGCCAGCCTGTTAAGCCTTAAAGTTTCACACACCTAACGACAAATGGCAGCCGCATTATAGCAATTTACTTGAACACACACGAAAACCCATTAAAAAATAAAGTAAAAAAGTCAACCATTTTTCTTAAGGCAAAGCTTTTAGCACTAGTAGACGTCAGCATTTGCTGCTCGAAACGGAGATGCACAAATAAATTTGCTACACGAAACAGTGCAATCAATCAAAATAGCAAACAAAACCAGCAGCAAAAACGCAATGAACACCGAAAAAATTAGAGACAAGCCAACAAATAAACAAACAACAACAGCTGATAGATGGCACACACACACACACACACACACAGATAGCATACAGCACACACTATGGGCCAAGGACACTTTTCTTTTGCCGTCTGCTACTGAACTGTTTGGCATTTTGCCAAAAGCTGCCCGCGTACGCTGTGCTATCCATAACAGTCTCTCAGCTGCTAGACTATGCTTAACCATTGTGGGGCAGTGTCCGCCCTCCTCCTCCGCCCGCCTTAGTTTGTTAAATGGGTCAGTTAACTTTTAGGCATCACAACAATTAGTCAGACTTTGCACTACGATGAACAAATATTTATGCATATTCATATTGCTATGCAAACTGACTGCCATATAAATAGCCAATTGCAAAGCTGAGCAGTTCTATTGCTACCCTAAGCATATTCTCATGCGGGTATATGACATTTATTATGCAGCCTGACGGCAGTTGCATTCAGAGCATGAGAAATTCTTCGAAATGCTTTCTATTCGTATATTTGATTTTCTTGCTAGTTAAATTCAGTAAAAATGCTTTGAAATATCAGCAAGTAAATTTGATTTTGTTTATCAGTTGAAAAATCAAAAAAAGCAACTGTTGAAGCCTATGGAAACAGGCCGCAGCCCAGCAGTTGATGGCTATACTTCAAGCTAATGTGGCCAGTTGCTGCTCCCTGAAAGTCAAGTCTGCTCTGATATTACTCACTCAATATGTTGATTCTGCTGCTTACAAATAAGTTGTTGGCTTGTAAGCATTTGGCTAAAAAACTCTCTAGAGTGTGAGTCGCTGAGTGTCTGCCCAGGATCTAAGTTACACGTCCACGCCAGCTTTAGCCATTTCGTTTCAGCCAAAGAAGCTGACATTAAGACTTCTTCTGATAAGCTAAGAAAATATTCGATAATATTCTACGCTTGTGCTTAGAATCTTCATGGGACTACTTCTGCTTTAAGCAAAAAAAAAATAAGTTTAATTAATTTATCTAATATCGAACAGAAACAGTGTTGAAAAATGCGATAGAAGAAAAGCAAGAAGCCTGTCTTGCCATAAAAATATGCAAATAAAATATATAAAATTTTTAAAGTTAACATTTTACATATTTTTGCCATAAAAATATGCAAATAAAATATATAAAATTATATAAATTAAGATTTATTAAAATTTGATAGCAAGAATAATATGTAAATGGGTATATTTGTGAATATTATAAATAATGAATATGCGTCGTAATTAAATGGAATATTTTTTTAAAATTGATTTTTTATTATTTTTGTTATTATTATGAATATGGTTATTATAATTATTATACATATTTTTATGATTATACATAATATTTTTATTATTTTTATTTTTATTTATTTTTTTGCTTCTTTTATTACTAACTGAAGTGTGAGTTTATTCAAGATTCGATGTTCGGCTGTGTTAACAATAAGACATATTGACTATATGTTTGATACCTTGATTTAGAGTAGAAAGTAATTTCCATGTATGCCCAGCGAATGGTCTGCTAAATATTTGTCTGCCAAAGGTAAATAGTGAAACCAAGGGGATTATCTGGAAATAAAAAAAAAAAGTGTGGAGACTTCATTGCGATACGGCAATATTCCAACCATTGCTGCTAACCGGCTCAGAGTCTCTGTTTTTTTTTTTTTTAGGAATTCGAACCGTTCGTAAAACAAAGAAAAGAATTCTTGAACCAGAACATATAAAATTTAAATCTGGTTGGGTTTCAGAAAAAATAAAAAAAAGAGCTAGTAATAGAATTTCTAATTATTTTCTGACATTAATATTTATAAAATTTTTCGCTGAGTTTAATAATACATAGGATCGAGAAAATATTTGCTATAAACCAGAAAATGAAGCTGCTCATGAAACAACCAATTTTGCCTACAACCTCTTGAAACTCTTGCTGGCTTACTCTCTAGTTAAAACAAGACACTCTAACACCAGCACATGTCAATTTAAAGAGTATTACAACGTCGTTACTTTAATTTATAAGTTCTTGTTTTTTTCTAGCCTAACGAATTTGTTCAACAAAAACTGCTGCTCTTTGCAGCTCTTGTCCACTCCGTGCCTTTATATGTTGGCATTGCCATTGCCGCCTTCATTTGCAATCAATTTGTATGTTGGTTTCGCATACAACTTCCTTTCCCCACTATCGCATATACTTTGCACATTTCCTTTTTCGAGTGCTTTGCTGTTACACATTTTCTTTTGTTTCCTTGTTTTTGCCTTCCCCTTTTTTTGCACTTTCTACAGAATTGACTTATATTTAAATAAAATTAGTTACATAAACAATAATTGACTTCAATTGGCTTTTGTGTTTGCATTAAATTCAATTTTCATTTCCGCCATTGAGTGGCATGACAATGGCATGTTGAATGCCTTGTTGAATGGGATGCCGTTGGCAGTGCAATCATCTATCTACAAGTCGTAGTTCTCTGCGTAGTTGAAGTTATAGTTAGTTTTCTTTTAAATTATGGGTGGTGGTCGGTGGCGTATGCGCAATGTTTAAAGTGTCTTTTACCATTGTCTGTTACGAGTCTGCTGCATGTTGTCAAGTATTTGAAGATGCTTTTAGAACTATGATTTGAGTAGAATTTTGGCAATTACTATTCGAGCTTTAATGCATGGAATTTTTTATAAATTTATTTATTTTATTGTTTGCTGTCAATTGAATTTGGTTGTTTTAATAAACAGACCCATCAATTCTACAAAATTTAATCGCTCACATAACCTTGACAATTAAAATTGTTATTCAATCTCCGTTTTTATATATTGCCTCAACAATTTATTCTATTTTCCTTGCTGCAAGCAAATTTCCCATAATTGTTAGTTGTTTGTTTTCCTTTTGTTAGCTTTAAATTTATTTGCTCAAGTTACTATTTAAATCGTTTTGCTTGGCCCACTCTTAAATGCCACTCAATGCTATTCAATCGACCCCAGCACAGCAGACTTCACTACACTTGGCCTGCCGCCCGTCTTGTCTCGCCACGCCTCGACTCCTCCTGACACACGTTCAACACACACTTCAATTGCTGTGCAAATATTCTTCGCGCATGTTACGAACATGCACAAACACAACAATACAATATAAAATGCTGCATGTGCTTATGTGTGTGTGAGTGTGTGTGCTGTGTGTGTTGTATGTGTTTCCCTGTGTATTTGTCTGCTGTTGAATTGCAACTCAAGCATGAATGTCTCGTCCTTAAGCACACATCAATTTCAAAACAATAATTGAAAACTGCAACAATTGGAAATTTTGTTTCGATACGTTTCGTTTTTGCGCCATGCTCACATTGGCCAACGAGAAAAAAGGAAAATATTTACAAAATAATGTATAAATTACGAACTTTGGATGCTCTTTTTCATTATGCATTTAAAAGTTAGTGAGCTAACCTAACTAGCTAAGCTGCAAAATGGTTTCTGGCTGGTAGAATAGATAATTATAGCTACCCACCGAGTTTGGTCAAGTTAAGATATAATATAATATAATAAAATATTATTATTTAGAAAATTCCACATTTAAATATTATTACTAAGAAATTTTAAAAATTTTACTAATGATTCAGTAAAATATATTCCTTTTCAAAATTGAGCACGAGCTAAGACCGAAAACTGGCTGGTAGTCAAACCACTCCAAAATTGGATTGTTTTTAGAAATTCGAAATAAACTTGAAACGGAGTAAAAAATTGTATACTACACGAACTTAAACCTGAACCGCTACATATGTTAATGCGGTTCGATTTATTGAATACTTATCCGAAAAACACTAGCAGTGTAATCAATAGTTTTTCTTTGGTCAGCAAGGTTACTTGAAACGCTTTGGCAGAGTTAAGTTAGGAAGGATTCCAAAAATTGTAAAATGGCTAAATTTTATTGATAATAAAATTTCAAGTTTAATTGTAATTCAAGACTCTCAATAAAAATATAATTTTTTTTAGTAACTAATCAGTTAAGCCTTGCAACGGACAATGCTTGAGATGAGAAGAAAATTTCTTAAAACATTTTATTTTCAACTAACAACAACACTTGTCTAATTTTATTTCACCTTCAAAATTTGCCAAAAAATAAAAAAAAACCAAAAACAGAAAAATTATTAATAAGCTTTATAGCTATCAAAAATAAATCTACTTTAAATTTCTCTAAACGAAAACGTTCTCTTCCGGCTTTATTCGCTGGCGACGCACGCTTTGATTCCTTCCTTCCTTTCCTTCAGGCATTAAAGCTTGTTCCAGTAATTAATCTTTCACAAATTCTATCATTGTTATTGATAAAGCCATACTGAAACTCACAGCTCGCTTCCATTAATGATATCAATACAAATTTGATATATCTAGACTGATAGACGATGACGCCACTCAGATATTTATGCTAATCAAAATGTCATAAATATTGTGGCCTTCTATTGAAACTAACAGACTCAATGGATGACATTTCATACTCAGACCGAGGTGGTAACACCTGTTGAGAGATGTTTCAAGTCAAAGCATACTAGCATACTGCACTAAGCAGCGAATTCTTTGACTCTTGTTGTTGCTTTTACTGACTGGCAAGTGCTGAGCGCAGTTCTAGCTGAAAGTTGGCATGCTCATGCTTTTGAAAAGTGTATAACAAACGAATAGCATTGAAGACGCAAAACGAAGTTGGCCAAATGGCCAAAATGTTAAAAACAAGCAAATGGCAAGCAACTATTTGCAGGCACTATACAACCAGTTCGCTTTGCTGCTGTCGCTGCTGTTGTTGTTACCGAAATTGTAGTTGTTGTATTTGCTACTATTGCAAGTACCATTCGCCTTTGTTTACTCAGCCACTGCTCAATAAAGCTGTACAGTCTATTTGCCTAGCTTTTTGGGGGTGTTTTGTTGCGTTTAAAATACTTTAAAAAATTTTTAAATTTTCTACACTAAATTCGTTAAAGAATGTTCACTTTGACACGCTGCCATTTTGATACAAATTCGTTTGTGAATATTTAATACCGAATATTTGTAGGAAACAATTCACTTAATAATAAATGTTTAATTTCATAATTTATAAATAAAATATTTTATATACTATTGCTATTGTTTTTTATTGCATTTTATTTTTATTTTTATTAAAATATTTCAAATAAATATTTACGCTCATCAATTAATTATGTGACATGACGACTGACAAACGCAATGACAGGTTTTGGGTTTGGGGCTTTTATTTGTCGAAATACCGCCAATGCCGTGTGTGTCATGTTAATAAAATATTAAAAATTTAATTTTCAGCGCAGTGCATTTGACACATTTCAATAAAAACAATTATAGCAATTAAGTTGAAAAGTCGATGTCGACGTAGTTTTGGTTGTTTCCCTTTGCTGTTGTTATTTTATGATATTTGCTGTTATTGAATGCCAGACTGCGGGCAAATAACAAAAAAAAAAAAAAAAAAAAAAAATTAAATACAAAGCAAGCGACTACTCTTTGTTGCGTTATATGCATGCATGTGTATGTGTGTGTAAATATTTATGCAATTTTAATTATAAATGCATTGTTTCAATTTAATGAACATTGCCGAATGTCAACGAAATTAAACAAATACAAAAGCAGCAACAATACACAGCCCAAACGCTTGTCTGTCATTAGATGTATTCATGCATAAATAGTGCTGGTTCTATGGGCGTGGCCATGTTGCAATTGTTGAAATATTTAAGTTAATGGAGCTGTCGAGGGAAATAGCAACATAATCATAAGTTGACATGCATTCTTTGGCAGCAAAAACGAAATTAAATGACTAAAAAAGAGCTTTCGATAATTATAGTCCGGACAGGGTGAAATCAGGCAGAAGGATGCGTGGTATGCCCATCAAGTATATATATATATATTTATATATATATTTATATATATATTCTGAGTATGTTGAGTAAAGTTTTTGTTGCTTTAAAAAATATATTTTTAGTAGCAAAAATAAAAGGAAAACTGCATATTTCCAATCAATATATTGTTTGAATTATAGCCAGATATCCAAGTGGATGTCGAATTGAATAAATTACCAACTATTTAATAAAAAAAAAAAAATAAAATAAAAAACAAATAATTAATTCAATATTAAAGATAAATATTGTTAATATAATTTTAATAATATTTAAGATTAATAATTGGATAGACAATTATGGACTCTGGAATAAATAAACTTAACAAAGTTTTCAATGCTAGATTTTCATTTTGTAAAACAAAACAATTGCTGAGGAGATCTATATAGAGAATAACTATATAGAAAGGTTCAGGATTTTGAAATTAAATTACCAACTATTTAATAAAAAAAAATAAAATAAAATAATTAATTCAATATTAAAGATAAATATTGTTAATAATATAATTTTAATAATATTTAAGAATAATAATTGGATAGACAATTATGGACTCTGGAATAAATAATTTTCATTTTGTAAAACAGAACAATTGCTGAGCAGATCTATATAAAGAATAACTATATAGAAAGGTTCAGGATCTTGAACGAAAATATGTTTTTTCTTATACGATGCTGAGCTATGGCAGTATCAGTACGTCGGGTAAATGCTTGGTATAGAAAAATATATGTTATTAAAGCAACAAAAAAAAATAATAAATACTTGGCTTTGACTAGTTTTATCAAGTATAAGAAGCAGAAAAGTTGAACTTCCAGATACTTGGAATGATTTTATTACTTGTTTAAGTACTCATATAATAAATGTTCTTGATATAATATTCAAAGGCAGCCGTTAAATGAGTATCTAACATTTACGATTTCTTAGATAAAATCCAGAAACATGGAGATGTGGAACAAAGTAGCGTCTACTCAAGTCAGCTATAATAAGCTATGCTTTTATTTGGCTCTATAGCTAAATTTTCATCTTATAATAAAACAGCTTAGCTCAGCTGCTGTTAATACTGCTGAGTTCTCAAACTCGCAACTCTACTAGCTTTGAACTGAAAGCAGTCAGAAGTCCCTCGCCCATAGGCAGCCCCTTCAGCAGGTAGACACAACAAAACATAAAAAAAAAAAAACAAAAAACAAAAATAATGGAAAACCTTTTACCTATATGACTCATATAGCTTAATGAAATAAATTTAATTACGTGCACAAACACGGTATGGAACTCAGGCGAGTCATGCTGCGTCAACCCAAACAGTCGCTGCCATTGGCACTGCTACTCAACTCGGCATATACTATATATGCAAATATAAATAAAAACAGACGCACACACACAAATGTACATGCATGTATGAGCAATAATATATATATATATATATATATATATATACATATATATATATGGCAGCTGTATGTGTTGACTGTGTTTATATGAATGCATCTACTTAGCCTTTAGTTGTTTTTCAAGTGCATGCAAGCTGCGGGCGGGGTACGGGGGCACAAATGCAGGCCAGGTGCTCAGGCAAAGCTACTGCATATAATATATACACATATAGCGTAAGTTCATTAAGTTTTTGGTCGCTGCTCACATAAGTGCTCTTGAGGCGCCCAGCAACAACGCTGGACTGACTGACTGACTGACTAAGTCAGTCACTCTCAGACTTGTCGGGGCCACAAGTAATTATGAAAATTTTCAAAATGAGCGCGCTTCAGTTTTGAAAGTTGAGTACGAGTAATTAAAAATTTTATAGTGTCGCCACCACTACCCCCTCACAGCCATAGCATCGCAGTGGGGTCACTTACTAATGAATGCATTGCAGGAAAATGCTTTCAGCTATAACTGTACACATTGCCGAATTGCCTGGCTTGTTTTGTAACTGCAGCTGCCGCCGTCGCCACTGCTGCATAAATTTTAATTAAATTCTTTATATCATATACATATTTACCTGTAAACACAAGTAGGTATAATTTTAATTAGAAAGCGGAAAGCATTTAGTTGTAAATGCTTGGCATACAATGAAAACAGAGAACTGTAAAAGCAGCTGCCAGTTTCTTGCTATGAAAATGCGATATAAACAAAAAAAAAAAAGAGGTTAATTATTTGAGATACATCGCAATTTATATACTCTTGAAGCTCGATTAATTTTCTTTCAAATTTGTATAAGTGGGCGGACTTTTACCCTCAACAGTGCCACAAATATTCAGTGTTGAATATAATAAAATTGGAACATGGCCACACTATGAAAAAAATGGTTCCAAATATGGTCACTCTAAGATTAATTAATGTGAAACATAATTTTTTATGGATGCTGTCTGTTCCAGTGTTGCCACGTGATTAACAAATGTTCTACCAATACAAAAACGCAGTCTTTGTGAAAAATTTCATTCATATGGCTTCAAATAGAATAAAAACAGACGAATATGTGGACGTATGCATAGACAGACTTGACTAAATCGACTCGGTTATTAAATTTATATACATTAAGTGTCCCAAAAAAGTTTACTTTAGTGCGCAACAAACAGCCAACCAATTTTATAATACTCCTGCAAGAGTATAAAAACCCAAATGCATGGTTGGGAGTAGCCCAAGTGCTTGCTTAGCAAATATACTTTGACGTCTCTTTGATGCTGAAGTTTAGTGCTTGGAAACTAAGGCCAGCAGCTATTGTACTTTGTTGTCAATTAGGCAAATAAGAATGAATGTCTAAGAAATACAATAAGTTGAAATAGAAGTAAATTAAACGAATAAATAAAGTCAATAAATATAAATTCCACAGACTGGGCAATCGATGAGTCAGAGCTTCCACAGCTAAATAGTTTAATTTTCGGAGAATAACATAAGTTAAAAATTAATTTCACTGACTACTGCCCTAATTTGCGGACCGATTGTGGTGTCAAGCTGTGCATCCACTGCGTCATAAATTCATATCTATAAATTGAACCGCTTAAGCAAATCTTTATTCGCATACACAATTTTCAACGAATAATTTTATCTGGATACCTTATATAATTTATATAATCAAACTTTGCACAGACTGCACAGCTACTAAGTCAGAGCTTCAAAACAAACTTTTGGAGCAGTAAGTTCTAAAACTGATTTCACTCTCTACTGCCCTAACGTCAGGACAAGAATTGAGAAGCTTTCTGATGTCAAGATGCCCACTACATTATTATGCTGATCAGTAATTTTTCCATGACTTATTTTATCCGGATATCTTATTTATAATTTACAAAATCAAATTTTTATACTTAAAAAATCAGAACTTACAAAGAAACATATTTTTTTTAATAGTCCTACAGCACTATGGAGTTACCAAAGAGATTATATCGCTAGAAACTTCTATCATTTCTAAGCATCTTAGCAGTATAGTTCGTCCGCATCTGCGTGTGTATCCGAGAACGGCTTCACAACTGCAGACAGCTGTTTTATTATCCGCATTCGCATTCAGAAATTTACATCTATCCTAACCTAGTCTGTACACACTATTTCTGCAGAAGAATGAGTAGAAAGAAGCCATCCAGGTACTGCTGTGCATCTATCCTATCAATTTGTATTTCTTCAGAAGGAGATCATGAGTAGAAAGAAGCCATGCTTAAACCTTTGAAAGGCTCAATTCTAAAATTGGTTCCACTAGTTACTGCCTCAACGTCGGATAAATGATGCCGATAAATGTTCTAGAGATAAAGTGTAGGAACCAACCATGAAAAGCAAAAACAATATCTCGTTTTCAGCTGGGATGAGTTCAAGTTAAACTAAGGCAAATTATATAAGTAATAGCCATGATGCACAGCTTTCTTAGAAGAGAAACTTCGTGGAAGAATGAATATGATCTTTTTACAGATATAAAAACTGTATCCTAGTGAAGCTTCGACGACTATGCAACAGTGCCGCCGCATGATCTTTTGGGCTTTAACTCCAATGTCGACACAGTTTTATTTTCTTGCTTTGTCCTTCAATCTTATCAGGCATTGCAATGAGCTTTATTTTAACCAAACTAACGTTATCCATCTACCAGCTGGTCAACATTATTATCGCAACCGATTATTACTAGACCAGGGAGGACGAAGTGAGCTGTGACGAATTTTGAGGAGCACAACCGCCTTAACGGGATGGCTTGATTTGTCGTCTTGGATTTATTTTTTGCTTTTTCCGTTCCGCTTATTCATCCCTATTAGGCATTATAATGGGGTTTCCTGCAAAGTAATTTGACTTTTGCCAGGTGCACTGATTAACCTAAGCTAATTTATATCCAGAAGAATGCTGGCCAAATTTTCTGTCGGAACAGCTCAATTCTAGGCATAATGCGTATGTATTGAGATCTCGGTCTCCTTAAAGCTAGCCCAATCTATGCGCTAAAATTTAAATACGAAAGTTTTATATTAAACTTTATTTTAGCAATGCTGTATTTTTTACATTATCATATATACATATAGTAGAACCTCACTCAAAGTCCAATTAGACTCATGCTGCAATCCAACAATGTTGGAGTACACCACTTGCCACATAGTGCTTACCACATAGGACAACTCTCTTGTTCAGAACTCGCTTATCTTTGTCTATGTCGTTGGCAAAATTGATGTGTTAATTGATGAAGTATAATTTCCAGCTTTTGCACAGATTTTACATTGTATGTGTGTGTGTGTGTATGCGGGTATGTCTGTGTCTCAAACATGCAAATTGTTTACATGAAATTTCCATTATATATTTTGACCAACGAAATGGCATGCGGTAAGCAGCAGGCGAGGTAACAAACCCAAACAATACATTATCTATGGCTTTACTGTGCTATGGCAATGAAAACTTCATGTAATATAAGTCAACAACAGTTAGCCAATAAAAACAACAACAACAACAACCAGAAACAAGAACAATATGAAGCAAAGCAGCTTGTCGACATGCCCCGCTTCAGTTTGATACCTTTAACAGCATCATCAGCATGGTCATAGTCATCAACATCATCATCATTAAGGGCTTAAAATCTTTTAACTCCTGGTAGACACAACACGGATAGGCGCACACATGCATATGCACATACATAGCATATATAACGTACAACATTGTTGCTAGTCCATAAAAACCTGGCCAAAAGCAAACTTGCAAATGCAAAACTGAACTGAACACATTGAGGTCTATGGCTAAGGCACAAACAACAGCACAGATGACGATGACTAGAACGATGACGACAACGACGACGACGACGACGACGTTGACTACACCATGAAAAGGAAACTCAGCAAAGTCAGTCAGCCAGTCATACAAATAGTCGACGTTTTTGCTTTGTTTTTGTTTTTTTTTTTTTTTTTTGCTACAATGTGCCGACCATGGTCAGAAAGTTGGTTGGTCTTGGTTTGTTTGCGAGCTGCAGCAGTTAAGGGGAAGTTTTTTATTCTCTTCTACTTATTACATTTTTTCTTTTTGAAGCAAAAACTAAAACCTAGCATTGGTCTGCTGCACACACGTGTAACCATACCATGGCATGCCATGGCACCTGGACGAGCCAGTGATTTGTGTTTTTGCCTGCGTCTCTATATCAATAACAAACAGCAGCAAAATGTTGCAAAACTAGCAGACTACAAACACTGAGACTGTAAATGAGGCAAACAACAATAACAAAATTAGTAACAAATAGTAGAATAGAAAAATAAACGACAACAAAATCAATACTAGCAGATATCGTATCCTACCACATACACATATGAGTAGTTAGTCCTTTCGAGCAAGAAGCTTACGTACCTGCTGCCTCTTCAATGTGTTAGGAGACTCATTAAAGTTTCACTGGCGATAAATGTGCGTTTTCATTAAAGCAATTGTTGTCGAGAGGGGATATGGGCGGGTAGCAGTACAGGTGCAGCATGTGCTTGTGCATGCGTGTGTGTGTGTGTGTATAAAAAGTTGCTTGCAACAATTTAATGACTGTCCAGGGCCTTGGCATCGATTTTTATTGTTTGATGAGCATGTTGAGAGTTTTATTTGTTTTCTCCGGTACGGGATTTGTTGAGAATGTTTTTGAGTTGTATTAAAGCTGTAATACTACTAAGTGTAATTGTTTCCAGCATATTGCAGGCCTCTGTATTTTCCCTTTTTTGCCCACACAAAAAGTAATTGCGTATACGCACTGTAAGACATTTATCATTTAGCACCTGATTTTTCTTAATTTGTTATTTAATACAGAATAAAGTAGAATATTTAGTAAATGCATTTATTATGATTTATGTGTACTTATATTATAGAATATAGTCCTAAATGACGTGTCAAACTTCCAACTGTGAATGCAAATTTTTACCACTGTAGGTTTGAGTACTTATTCTATACTGACAGAAAAATAAAAATATAAGATACAAATTTAAATTTTCACAAGAAGGTTTTCTTGTACCTGAAATTCAAAGTGCAAATGTCGATGTTTAGCCGACCAAAAATTAAATATAATGTACCAAAAATTAAATATAATTAATTACAAAAAATATTAATAAAAATATTGAATTTAAGGAAAAATATGAAATCGACGCTATTCAGGCCTCAATCCTACCAAAAACATTACTAATTTCATAAAAAGATTAAAATAAATATGTCGATCTTGCATAAAAAAAAAGGCTGAGATTCTTTTAGCTTTTGGCTTTGCTCTGCCGTTCGTTTTTGGGTTTTTGGCGATTCAATTTATTTAGTTAAAATTAAAATATTAAAATTTAGTATATAAATATTATATAAAAATTAATAAATTATTAATGAGTAGAGAAGAAATTATTTTTTTCGTAAGAAAATTGAGCGTCAAAATTACAGTTCATTTAACCTTCTTAAATTTTAAGACTAAAATAATGTGAGAACAAGAAAGTCGCTGTGAAAAAAAAAACATTTGGATTCAATTTATTTATCTTAATTTGGTGGAAGACAAAATTGGTGCTATAGAAAAATATAAAATTATTGTGCGAAAATGCTAAAACCAACTCTCAATGCAGTTAGTTTGATCGTTTTCTTCTTCAAGCAATGGATTTTAATGCCAAAAAAAAAAAAAAAGAATTTTTTTAATATCAATTTGTCATTTGCGGTTTTAAGTCCCAGCACCTTTAGTGCGCATGGACCTGCCTATTTTGTATTCCTTTTTTAAAATTGGTTGAGTACCACCGACTGGACTCATTTTTTTTAGTGATTTAATATGCAACACATATTTTATTCTACATATTTTGATCTCTATAATATATTTTGGCAGGATTCATATTTTATAAGGCAATAACTTATCTCAAGAAAAGGCTGCTGAAAAAATATGAAATATCCGACTTAGCTACGATACTTTTTCTAAGCATAGTTTTAAACCTTATTTAGATGCTTAGATTCTGGATATGCGAGACAAGAAAGAACCCTAAATATATCTTAAAAAAAAGCCCTTTAAAACTAAACTGTAATTAAACCTTATTAAATATAATAACCAACTATATATATAGTAAACTGAGTGTTAAAACCATTTGACGCGTGGATACTAGCTGTTATAAAAAACAACAAACCCCTTCCAACGTTAAAGTTGTCGAGCTTTTTCATGCTTCAGGCTTAATTATTTAATTTTCTTATTATTTAGTCGCTTTAAACTTAATGATAAATCAAAATCTAAAACTGGTAAGGAAACGATTGATATGGATAAACAATTGGTAGAACATTCGACAGCTCAAGAGCATAAATAAGTTTTATGCTCTCACTTTGGAATAAAAATTGACAAAATAAATAAGCTTGAATCACTTTTTTTTGCAACAAAAAGTGTTTTTTTATCTTGCTAAATAATATTATAAAAAAAAATAATAATAATTTAAATATTTTTGAAGAAAAGAAAAATGTATCAAAGAAAAATGTCTCAGTTCAGTAATCAATCTGGATAACGCTGATGCTCGCCGATTCAACGATTGAACGTCTTGAGGTCTGCAGACTAGTTCTGTTGCATAACTTGAATTCTGTTTAATTAGCTTAGTTTTATTCAAAACAATATTTAATTCTTGCCTAGTAACTAAATTTTAATTTAACAAAATACTTTATTTAAGTTAATTAGTCGAGAAGCTAGAAAATGCATTAAATACTGGTAGAAAAGAAAAACAATAATATGTATTTGTAATTACTCTGACAGTGCTAAGTGCATTAGCTTATATAACTTTAAGTGATCCATTAGTTATTCAATACATATGTTTGCCCGGCCATCGTTTCAGTTGCTTCGCAGCCCTGGCAGAAATGCTTTCACATCACATGCTGTCAATTTGCTAATTAAGCTGAAGCGCTAAGTAAAGAAATTTGTTTTTTTTTTTTTTTTTATATACATACACAGTTGATGTGTATGTGTATGTGCGTGTGTGTGTGCGCTGTTGCACGTTCACTCAATTGAGGTCAGCTTGCTGAAAAGCCGCAGACAGGCCCTGGACAGATAACTAGAAATTTCACTCAAGCATATCAGGCAATCAGAAAACTCGTCAAGTCAAAATTTTAATGGGAAAGCGAAAGCGTTGCAAATTTCATTTGGCTTTAATATTTTGCTCTAGCTTTAAAATTTGCACGTATCTTTGCCATTTCTTGATGACTACGCTGGCGGGCGTTTTAAACTCGCGGTTTTTCCCTTTTCATTCAGTTTTATTTTTTGGCAAACAAGATTCTTGGCATATTTGGCTCCATTATAAAGCAAACAACCTTGCAATATGTGACCCGCAACGGGGTCGGGTTCTGCTCCAAGTCAAATTCTATTAGTGCGCTTCAGCTCGCTACCAAAGTTATTTAAATTAAAGTCACATAAATGCCGCTAACAAGACAGTCCGGGCAGGTTGTCAGGCGGGAAGTGAGGCATGCGGCAGCTGGGCGTACCGACACGACTGTGTAAAGCAGCGCACATTTTTGGGGTTGCTCTATTATTAATTTAACATTTGCTTGGCTTTTTTCTTTAGTCGAAAGTCATTTGGTTGCATTGCCCTGCGTGATGGCGTTGGCGTCGTCGTCGCTGTGACCCCCACTACTTGTCTACGTTCATTAGCTTCCGTTGCGGAAACGGAAGTGCTACACAGTCGCGCAGTCAGTCAGACATACTCAGTGAATTTTGTACACACATTGTACGAGCCACTACTTACTTGTGTACCAATTGCCGACACTGACTAACTGACGGCCTGCCCCGAATTGTTGGTTTCGGTGACAGACTGAGTGAATGAACCGGCTAACTTGCTTATTTGTGTAATAGCAAAACTATTTTTATAGCATTTTTATTGCATTCAGTGCGCGAAATACGATATGTTGACTTATGTAGTCACTTGGAAAGTTAAATAGTAGTTTTTATCAGTGTATCTTAGCTAAAATCTTCCAGAAACTGGGCAGACAGCTTACTTGTCCTTTTTCGGTATAATAGCTACAGTATAGAGGTTCACTTAGTGCAGGTTAGACTGTAAGTTCTTGACGCCAAAGTGCCGAATGTGAAAGTTATGTAAGTCAAAATATAGGCAAGGATCAAAGGAGGATGAAGCACAGTCTTGTACTTTCTTTGAGAGCCAAAGTCTATCTATTGCTGTAGAAGCGAAATCGTAATTGATCCGGTACACTCAAGTCTAGACTTACTGCCTGCTATTTGTGTATCCCATTTTCAGTAAAGCCACTTAAGCTCTAGTAGAGCTGTTACTCGACTAGATTTAAAATCGATTAAATCAATGTTTTCTTTAAGCCGGCCACATTTGAGGATTTTTCATAATCGATTTAATTTTTTTTTCTGTCTAAGAAATTTCTACCAATTTCTGTAGAAGCGAAATCATAATTGATCTGGGACGCTCAGTTAAGTTGCTTAAATTATAAGCTCTAGATAGCTAAAATCGATTAATTCGATACTTTTTGGGACAGGCAAAATGTATTATTTTTCAGAATCAAATTAATTTGCTTCTAAGAAATGTCCATGCATTTCAGAACCAGCAAAATCGTAATTAAACTAACGCAATAATTAATTGTCTAAACCATAGAAGAGCTACTGGGCGCATGTTGTTGATGAATTCGCAGTTAGAAAGAAACTCCAACTAACAGATATTAAATAAATTATATAAGAACTAAGATTGTGTTGCAATTGATTACACAAAAATTAACATAAGATTTAATTTTTCGATTTAACTGATTTTTCCGAATACCGAACCGAAAATAATCGATGCTTTTTGTCTTAACTCTATAATTTAGTACCACTAGTGTTAGTACTCTGCAGTAGAGCTACAAAAATATCGATTCGATTAATCGTGGTATCGAAGTTGTATGCTAACTTAATAATATAGAGGAGTTTCTTGACTTGCGATCGTATTAAGCAGTCACATGATTATTAGTTCCATATTTCTATCAAACATTTTTAAAGCGGCAAAAATTTAAGAAATGCTTAAATTAGATAAATATTTTAAACTCGAAAGGATTTCAATATTCGATGGCAAATTCTAATCGAAAACGTCGGATAGACTAGCCATGACTAATTATATTGAAAAGTAGAAAACTGTTTCTTCTACTTACTTGTAGTCTAAAAGCACAGCCCAACCTGCAGTCCAATTCCTTTTACTAAGTTTGTCTCTAGGCTGTTTCCTGTAGGTTGTGATGTGGGCTTGTTCAGTAAGCCTGATGTTAAGTACCCAGCTTGATATAGCTTTAAGTAGGTAGACATTTTTTTTAAGCTGAGAAAATATGCTATATATTTAAATTCAATACGCAATTTGGAAAAATACATATAATACATAATAAAAATAAATAAAAAAAAAATAATAATAAAAATACATAAATACAAATGAAGAATTTTTTTCTCTGACCTTCACAGAATGGTTCTTGTATGAAAAATTCATTTTTGCTCGCATTTCTTTCAGCTGCCTATGTAGCTTTCAGGAGAACTAAGACGCAAGTCTGGTAGTTCAGAATGAATATGAAGCATGTTGATTTTTTTATTGGCAACGTAACGCTATCGATAAAAATAATTAATTACTTAAGAAATTCTTCGCAGTGACAACGCTTATCACGGCATTTTTATTCTATTGAAATATTTCAGTTGGAAAATTATTTACATAAAAATTTCCTCAATGTCTAATTGTTGAAATGATCATAAGAATTAATGCCTGTACATAGTGAACGGTATTTTAACGGTATTATATTTACCATATTGTAAGAACTTCATGGATGAGATCGCGACCATGCATAAATTTGGCTATTCTAAAGCTTTACTCTGCAAAAAGTAGTCAACCTTCGAGCTTCAAATTTTCAATTGTCATTGCATGCGTTATAACAGTTGGAAATGCAGGTTCGCGCTGTCGAACTGCTTGACATCCATTGACTGGCTGACTAAATAACTAACTGACGGAATTGGCTGACTGGCTGTCAAATGTTACTTCTTTTTTGCACTCCCGCGCATAAAATCGTATTTTTGACATTTAGTTTTGATTGTTACTGAATGCTTACGTTTAAACATTGTGTCTGTGACTATGTATGTGTGTGTGTGTGTAACATTGCGCTGCAAAACGGAAGTGAAGAAATTCACTTCCGCAGCATGTGCTTCCGTTTGGTGTGCGCTCGACTGACTGCCCCGTTTTGACCTGCCCTGAATTGGATAGTCCGCGCTGAGTGCAAGGCGGTAATGCAATTTTCGTACACTTTTTTGTTGCTCCTTTTTTGTTTACTATTTTGTTTAAAGTTATTTTTAAGTAACGACCAAGGGGTTAACTTTATTTATTTATTTTTAGTTGAGGGACTGGGGGGACTGTCGAATTTTGTTTGACCGTGTTCGCTGCCTGGGTTGTAAATCATATTTCATTGAAAGGTTGGCAATTTGTTGCAATGAGTTATGTGGCAAGACTATCAAAGATGCCATAAATACTTGTGGCATTATAAAAGCAAAAACAAAACAAAAAAAAACAATGAAATCGCGAAAATTTAATAGCGAAAAAGCTTAAAATTGCGTTAAGCAGATTAGCGGAAATGATATAATAAATTCAATAAAGGAAAAGAGACAACAAAGAGCTTATGCTAAAGCAAATCGACGAGTTACGAGGGCATTTTCATATTATTTGTTTGAAGTGAAGTTAGATTAAGTAGATTAGTCCTTCAGTATCAGTGTTCATATTTAACGCTCGCAAAAAGCTAACACAGATGTATTTTCAAAGAGTAGATGTTTTTCATTATAAGAAAATAGATCGGTGTAGCCAAGAATTGGACAGTATTTAGGCACTGGCTCCGTGCATTAAATTTGGAAACTATAAAATAAAACTTATGGTTAATAATTAAAAAAGAAATGATTTGGATTTGTCTATACCAAGTTCAGTGATTCTAGCTTCTATAACATCTGAGATCGAACGGACAGACGGATATGGCTCAATCGACTATTAATGCTGATCAATTTGGAGTCTGTCACGGTCATTTCTGCTTTCTGCATACAAATAATAACTCTGGATCAGTGGGTCTAAAAAGGACCGAGTACGGGAACACAAAATCATATGCTTTCTAGAAAAATATTTGATGGACCGACAAAAGTTAAATTAATACAAATATATCTGATGAGAAAACATTTGTTTGACGCTTTTGGTCGTCCATAAAATATGGAGCTACAAAATTTATTTGCTGGATTGCATTTTCCTGCCATGAAGTGGAAATTAATGGCATAATTTAGTTTATGACAACGATCAAAACATTTAGTAAAGGTCATTAAAAAACTGTTATTATTATTATTATTAGGCAAGCCGGATTGTAACCCTTAGGATTTATTGTACTTCTCCTTTTATGGGCTAGATTTCCCTTACTAGTTTGATTGCCTGGACAACACTTTAAAGAGTGTAAGAAAGAAGAAAATATTTCTATTGTGAATTCAATTCAAGGACTTGACCTTAATAGATAGAAAATCTATGAAACGATGTAAAAGTAAATAAAAAAAAATTAAGCATTTACATGAACTGTAGACTGGACTCCAAGAGGCTTGGAATTAAATGCCAAAAGATGATCATACCAGCTATAAACATGCAATAATCAAGAATTCAGTATTTTTATTACAAAATACTAAATATGTATGAATGTTTACCGATTACTTTCTTTTTCGCTATTGGAATTTTTACTATACTAAAACACATCTAAATTTACATAGTATACTTTTTTCTTGGCTTTTATAAAACTAAGAATTTGATTTGATTTCGGGTTTTACACAGCTGAAAGGAATTACAATTTGAAACCATGATTTTTATAAGACAAATGGGGCCTCGCTCGTTTTTTCATCACCATTTCTTTTTTTTTTTTTTTTTATTTATTTTGTGTTTCACCATTTTTTTATTTAGCGTTTTTATTAAATATTAAGCTAAGCATATCATAAAACTTGTAAATAATTTTTTATTTTTGTTTTTATTTTTATTTTTCATATATGATTACTCAACATTTGTCATGGTCTTTCATTGCAGATATTTTGCTTGCTGCAAATTGGTTTGGCTTTAAATAAGAAACATAAAATTTCAAAA
Organism: Colocasiomyia kotana; assembly: GCA_037040085.1. Taxonomy (NCBI): domain Eukaryota; kingdom Metazoa; phylum Arthropoda; class Insecta; order Diptera; family Drosophilidae; genus Colocasiomyia; species Colocasiomyia kotana. The sequence continues at coordinate 18,712 of JBANCW010000034.1, read as the reverse complement.
ATAATATAAAAGAATATATATTGTGTGAAAAGCCGAAATAAAAGTGTTAAAACTCGCCGCAACCACAACTTTCACATGCGAGTGCAATAAAAACGGAAACAGCTGCTGGTCTAGAGGCGCGACGTTAAAGCCAATAAAAGAAAATATATAAAATAAATATATACTGCGACTATAGTGAGAATCGAGCAAAATGTTGGCGTTTCACAACGAGCATATTGCCAGTAAGTAAACAACAAAAGTAACTGCTACGAATAGGTATAGTCTTTAAGCTTCAAGTGGCTGCATATTTATAAATATAGTAATAATTTTAAAAGCCCAAAACAGAACATAACAGAAAAGACCATGGCAGACCAGTCGAGGCCGTCTGGGGAAAAAAAACGTAGAACTTTGTACACATTACAAACACTTGGGACACGGCAATTACACTTAAAAGGCAACTAGCGCCATTAGGCGATGTGAAGCCTTTTTGGCATAAAAAGTGGCAGCTGCTGCTGCTGCGACTACTCCTACTCATATGGGATGCTAAAATGCGCAGAGCGAACGCATAGCTGGCAACACTTGCAATCCATTAACTATAATGCGCAGCATTATGTTATGATTAAAGAAAAAAGAGCAGCAGTGCAGAGCCATAACAGCAACTGCTGGGCGGCCCGGCACAAAGACATACTTCATGCCGCATAAGTAGTTGGGCTTGGGCCTATTGATAAAGTTCACTTTTGACTCAGTTTAGTCAGTCAGTTGGTCGCTCGCTCGCTTGTCTGTCTTTTCTGCATTAAATTCAATTGAATATTTCATAAGTTGCCAGCAGCAACAACGTTGCACAAACACGAACAGCTCAACCGGCTCCCTGCCAAAATACAGGCCACAAAAGTCCTCAACGACTGTGCAAAAGTAAAAGCAGCATATTTGGCGCTTTGCCTGTCTATCTGTCTGTCTGTCTGTGTGTCGTTATTTGTCTGTGTCTAGCCATTACCATTGTTAGTGTTGTTGTCGCTGCTGCCAATTGTACGCTGATAATGGCTGCTGAACTTTGCTTTATTACATGCAACAAAGCCAAAAAAAAAGCATATCAAGTAAACTTTAATTCATTGCATGACAGCTTGAATGCTCTTTCTATATACCACAGACTTCAATTGCGATACACAGTAAACAGTTCCTAGTTTTCTGCAAGCCGCTAATATTTATTTTCGATACTTGAGATCAGCTAAGTTTTTCAGACTAAATTCAAATTACTGTTGCCAATTTAGCTACTTTATTGCTAATTTTGGCTATTTTCAAATAGCCAATTCAAATCAGGGAAACTGTCAATCGTAAACTTTGAGCATTTGCTAAGAATTATCTTAAAAGCTGTTTCTTGAGTCGGAATGTGTATGAGTCATAGTCAAATTATTCAGAGCTCAAGACGAATTTTTCGAATTGGCTAAAATATTTTGGATTCGTTGAAAAATAAAAACAAATTTCAAATTTTAAAATATTTTACTATTTCTTAAGCTTTTCTATTATGATAATTCAGTATACATTTATTATCATTGTTAAACAAATTTTTTTGCATGTTTCCACAAAAATCTGATATTTTTCTTTTAAAATGCTGCCAACAATGCTCCAATGACAGTTAAGCCTAAGAAATCATATTTTTAAGCTTTTATCATACATTATTTTATTCGGGCAGACACTCATTTAAACAAACTTTACCTAAGTTTCATTAATCTGATATACAAGAAACAATACTACCAAAACTATCGATAAAGCAGGACTTCTTCACCTCTAATAACAACTGCTTATTTAATGCAGCTGAAAATGTTAATAGGCGAGCGGACTAAAACCGAAATCAATCCTTGGGCACTTTTTTTTTTATAGCTTTTATCGTAATTTTTTTTTGTTTTAACTTTTTTTTTTCGTAAAAGTTAATTTTATGTCATCTGATTGGCAGTCTTTAGAGCCTAGCCTGGTTAGTCAAGCCCATA
>JBANCW010000034.1:0-16648 GCA_037040085.1 Colocasiomyia kotana | reverse complement strand
TTTTTTTTTCGTAAAAGTTAATTTTATGTCATCTGATTGGCAGTCTTTAGAGCCTAGCCTGGTTAGTCAAGCCCATAAAGCAAAAGATTATTAAGATTCCATCATGCCTTAATGGTCAGCATAGCCATTTAAAAATACGCGCCACTATCTGATTCTGAAGCCATTGAGTCTATATAAAGACCACACGTAAAAAGATTGGTCGATAATTCAATTCAACAATAAGGTTGAAGAAGATTTCGCAACAAAATACGAGAAAATCTGCAGCGTCTTCATGCGGTTTTGTATTGAGAGAACCCAAATTTTAAGCAAAGTATTTTTTTTTAAGACTCAAGCAGACACAAAATATCTTTCTTCGATTTTTGTATGACTCCTGTCAAACCGGCGTCACCTGTTAAAGTGACGTTTAAAGTAACTGATAGAAATCCGATTTTTATTTTTATTGGATACTAGAGATGAACTTAAAGTTAAACGCGTTTCGTCAATAGGAAAGTCTATATTTTAAGATATATAAAAATGTAGTCAGAGTTCAGATCTTTTTTGCTTTTCACGCCTTTTGCCTTTAAGTCAAAGCCTAAAAAAAAAGCAAAAATCGTTTTTTAGTTTAATTATCGGGATGATAGCCGTGTGACTTGAAGCCCGGCAAGGCTCATGCTCATTTCTAGTACAAGTCGAACCAGCAACTCTCTTCATGAATTTATAATAAAATTTAAGTAAAATATTAAGTAAAACAATATTTTTATGTGTCGCAGGCCTACTTAACATATGCTGTTGTAAAACATTCGTTATTGAAATCCCATGATTTTGTAGATAAAAAAATAAATAAGTAGAGGAAGAAGTAAACTATTCCTCAGGAAAGCTCTATTCTGAACGAGGGCGACGATTGGCTCTATCATTGGACATTCCATTGTAACATGAATATACGTGATGTGACAAAACTATCTTCTGTACCACTGCGGCAACAAACTGTCTGCCAAAACCAATATACTCTTCGCTCAAGCACAGTGCATGCCGAAAAAGCGGCACACACAAATGGCAACCACAGGCATGGCAAAAGTGCCAAAAATGAAAAGAAGAAACCGTGAGTGAGCCTCAGGAAGAAGCCGCCAGCAAGCGAAAATTGTTTTCATGGCGACTGCACGAAAGCTGTGTGGTGGGGCGTTGGGCGTGGCACTCAACTTTTAAAGTGGCACTCAAACAAAACAGGCAGCAAATAAATAATAATAAAAAAAAAAACAAAGCAAGAAAAAAGTGCAAATAAACATGCTTTTTGTTGCTCGCGCATAACACGCAAGGTGTGGGGACAGTTCAGCTGGGGGGCGTGTGAGGCTACGGCAAGTCAAAGGTAAAATGCCATAATAATGCTCTACCTAAATGCGCCGCATCATAAATAATGCATATGAAATAGGTTCGGTATCTTTGCGATTCCCCACTCATAACTTACTTTAATTTGCCACTGGCATCACTTTAAATAATTGACGCAACCACGTGTACATAAGTTATTCATTAAGTTATTATGTGTTTAAACTTTACACAGGCCGTCGAGGCGTCGGTGGCAGCAGTGGCAACAATGATAATGTCGAGTGCCCCCATCTAGCAGGTGCTTCAGCTTTATTGTTTATTGGCATTGCCCAGCAAGAGCTGAACACACTTTACAAGCAGCCCCACTCTTCTCATATGCCTTAATGTATAGTGTATATAGGATATGCTGAAATGGTGATGAGCTCTGCTGCACACACGCTTAGCGCAACGAACCAACGAACACCGATTGTAAGGCACAGACGCACGTACGAGGGTCCCTTCCCAAAATAAAATATTTTGAAATTAGTTTCTAATAGACAAACAGCTTATTCTGAATTTCTTCTCAAAAATTCTCTGCATGATTATGCGATACGTTTTTATCACTTTTTTCTACGTTATCAAACGTTTATTTATCATTTATCGTGTATACTATAAAATAGTCGTTAAGCCTTTTAATGCATTTCACGTAAAATACTCGTAATGTCTTTTATTGACTTTTCCGTAAAAAATTCTTAAAGCCATTTATCCATATATATATATATATATATTATTCCACAAAATTTTTTATGGTAAAAAATATGTCGCCAACTTGTTAACAATAGAAAAGAAAACTTTTAGTGGCAGTATCTGTGCCATTTGATAAAATATTTTAATAATCGAAAACCCCGAATAAAAAATCGAAAATTAAAATTTGATTAAATTCTATTTTATTTGGAAGAACTGAAATTCGCATAACTTCATAAATATTTCTTGATCCTTATGATAATTGCGATTACATGCGTAATTTTTTTGCAACTAATAATTAAACATTAATAATATCTTATGAATCGAATCGTATTGTCGATTTTTCCTTATCGATGTCAAATAAGCGGTAAAGCAACTTTTCTATCAGCCAGCAGGCATTGTCTATTATGTGGTATTGTAGGTTGATTAGTAAAACAAATGTAGAATGAATATAATCCAAGTGAATAACCCAAGACCCTTGTATTTTTTCAAAATAGCGTTAGGACCAAGACCAACCCTAGTGGCTAACGAACCCCTCTAAATCATGTTTAAACATTTTTTGCCCCTTACTTTTTTGGGCAGATATCGCTGTCGAGACTAAAGAACCGACTGCCTGTTAGACTTAATCACTTTTTACAAAGCACGGCCTGTACCATCTAGCAAGTATCGTATCTAGGATCTCAGCTAGAAACTCAAGCATCCGCCTTAGTGTTTATTCAAAGCTTAGCAGGTTACTCCATTGCGGTGCTCTGACTGAGCTTCGCTCTCAAGCACTTTTTGCAATACGCTTTCAATCACTCAAATTGAAAGAACTTCAATTTCCACCAGCTACTCGCTCTACTTTATAGAGTATCCACTAGTCAAGTTAACATATGTGTTTTGCCACCTTGGCTTCGCTTGAACTGCCTTCATTGTTAAACGTCTTAAATGCAGCTACTTCAGTTGCTGCTGTTGCCAATGCACCTGACCTCGTAGATTCTAAAAATCTGCTCCATTTTTTTTCTTGTTGCCTTACAGGAAATTGTTATGCTTAATGGCTTTTTAGTTTAGCATCACTTTATGTGTGCGTATGTGTGTATCGGTGTGCGCTCTGCGTTTTGAACCCTTTTTCCTTTAACCAATTTAAACGGTGCCTTTTAATAATTTATTAGATCTTCCTGCCTGCTACCGTCTCGTGTTGTTAGTTTATTATCTGTTTGTGGGTCTTTGAGCTAAACATTCTACTTACCATACGCATTATAAATATAAAAGTTTATGCTTTTGTGGTTGGCTTTTATTAAACGTTGTCAAGTTTGAAAGTTAATTTGCTTGATTCGCATGCGAACCGGTTTGCTTTCAAGTCTTCTTATTAATACTAATATACGTGAGGAAAATGTAGTTTGAACAGTTATGAATTTTAATTAAATTTGATAAGCAACCGTTTGCAAGTACTTATTAATTAAACAGTAAAGGCAGCCGCGTGTGTAATTTAAAAGAGATTTGCATGGATATTGAATTTTTGAATTAGAGGGTTGAATAACTCAAGAGTAGACAATTTATGCATTTGAGATGATGATTTGAGGCTTTGAAAATAGTAGGCCCATGTTAAGGTGTACATAAAGTATTATTTTTTTTTAAATTCTAATCTAAACTTTATATTTAGGTTTTCTAAACCATCTCAGCTTATAAACAAGAACAGTTTTGAAGCATTCAAAAGCAAAGAGCAATCGCTTCAGATACCTTTTCCATTTTTCATTGCTTTACATGCCAGTCAAAAAGTTGCCACATAGAAAGGTCAAGCCCTTTATGATATACTGCTATAATTCTCGCTTAAGTCGGTTGGAGTTTTCCCTTTTATAAAATTTCTGCCGCCTTCTAAGCTAACCTAACAAATTTTACTGTAGAGCCCCCTATTAAAGAACCCTAGATACATTACTGGAAAGACATGATCGGATAGAGAGCTGAGATACAGACACGAAAAATTACCAAGCTAAAACAGCTCATCATCGTTCGCTCTTTGAAGATGCTTTAAATAATGCTGATACGATTACAAGTCCTATTTATTTTGTCCTTTTTAATTGCCTGCTCATAATTTAACTAAATCAAGGTTAATGAATATAAATTATGCTCTATGCAAGTCAATTTTAATAGAAACCCAACCACCAAGCATTTACAGACCCTTAGAAAGCTGTCAATTTGTAGTATCCTTCGCTTGTGGCTAATATTTACCGATTGCACAGTGGTACCATATGCATATTATTTGCCAAAAAATTCAAGAAGAGCAAGAGATTTAAAAATTGGTAGTCTTGACAGTTATTAAATGTGAACAATTTTGGGCACTTTCATCGCCCATTTAATCCAAGGTTAAATTCATTGAAAACCATGGATAACAAAAAATATATCAGTCCAAAGAGAAATAAAAAAAACTATAAACCTTTTGATAAGCCGAAAAGAATTGTAAAATGTGTGATCATTTATATATCTCAACCATTTTATATATGTAATAATTTATTGAAAATATGCCAACACTAAAAAGCAAGGCATGGTAAAATTATCACCATTAGGAGTAGTATCAAGGTTTACTCATAAGTTTAACCAAAAAAGCACGCAAGATAAAGTATAAAAGAAAATTGAGTCGACAAATAAAAATTAGTTTTAGTTTTCGTTTTATTTGTTACAAATTTTAATATGAAACATTTTTATATTATAGTATTTTAAATAAAGAAAATTCTTTTTTATAACGAATTTTATATTATCAAAAAAAAAAAAATAACCAAAACTATATTTAATGCTTGAAATTGAAAAAAATCTAATGAATTTTTAATTATTTCTGAATTTTTAATATAATAAAAACAATTAAATTAAGAAATAAAAATTTATTTATTTATTTTTTTTTTTTTGGTTAGAATACATTTTTATTTACTCGGTTATGACTTTGAAGAGTGTTTTTTGTTTTTAGATAACCTAAAATATTTTTTTACCATTAGTTTACCAAATTTTGAATTGTTATATAAAAAAAAATGTATATTTAATGCTGAAAATTATCCCTACTATACTGAATTGTGAATTTACAATTATTATTTAATTTTTATTAAATACAAAAAAGAAAAAAGAATTGCATTTCTGTTAAAAAAAAAATTGGTTGGAACCACAGTGCATTGCTTAGTTGGAGCCTGCCTGCTGCCCTTCACGCCGAGGCCACGCTGTTTCTTTTATATTCTCGCTGAAGTTAATTTTTTATGCATGCACTGAATTTCAATGACTTTGACAGAATGTACTGTACATGGTCTAAAGTACAAGTACCAATGGTCGTGTCGCTGGTTCTTGCTTTTCTTTTACAGCATTTCCACTGCCAACTGAGACTGACTGAAAATGTTTTGCAACTTTTAATAAAATAAACTTATTTGCAAAATATAAAATACGGGTGGCAAGCACAAGGTACTACTACCATACCATACATAAAACATGCGGCAATGGGAATATTTTGTTGATGTTGATGTCTTTGATATTTCAATTTGTTGTTCCTCTTTGGCAAAAACTTATGTTAATTAAATTCTTCAGCATCAAGTGCCCCAGCAGCATTGCCAGTCTTGACGTACACTTAATTTGTATATATTACAAAATAAAACTTCATTATTTATTTATTTTATTTTTTTTTTTTTGGCAGCCGCAACAAACCTCTTTTGTTGCATGTTTTTGTGTTGCTCTAAATGAGCTGCGGTCGGCTTGGCTTGGTTATGATTCATTACTGTGCCCTTAGGTTAATTATACATTTGCCAAATGTCATGTCCTAGCCACAGGCAGAGACAATGTTGACAAACATTATGAAGGCGGCTTGTTTAGCTTTGCTTATTGTATGCTACATGAAAGTGAAAATTTTCAAATTACTCTCAAGTAATGAAATGTTGTCACTTTTGACAACTGCCAGCCACAAATTGTTAAACATTCATTTTTCGTCTGACCTTCAATGTGACATTGAAAGTGACGTCTTCGTAGATAATATACGTAATATACTCGTAACTGCAACTGACAATTGTAAATCGTTTAAATGTCAAATGCGGTCGAACCAAGTAGAAATAGTATGAGTACATGATCGAAATGCGGATTACGTCAGTTGCTGTTGACACTGAAATCAGTGTCAAATTCATATACAATATGTGGAAGAAGCGTAGTGCGTATGTTGTTGCCAGAGGCTTCAGGCCAAAATGTCAGAACACATTTATTCAGCTGCTTTTATAGTTGTATATATTCGTTGACAGCCAGGCTGGCATTCCTTCAAAAAACTGTCATAAACAATAGATGTTTTCTGTGCTAAAAAAAAAAAAAAATGGATGCGCCACTATTGGGCCACAAGTGCTTCCAAGAAAATGAGTTGGCGTATGCGAAGCAAGGCATCAGCCTAAGCGAAAAAGCCGCATAGCCAATCAACGTCACATACAGTCTAATAAACAGAATACATGAAATCAGCGCTAGCTAATTTGAGTTAGTCAGCCCGGCAGAGTTGCCAAAATCATGTGGAAAAGGAAAACGACCCGAAGATACGTCTGGCAGCTCCGAAGAGGGGAATTCTGATTCACAGCGCACTGTCTGGCTAAGATTAGCTAATGTCGAGCAATGAAGCGCAAGGAACCAGTATCCATAGAGACCATGGAAAACTCTTATCTGCAATCAATGGCAATCAATTTGCAGGGTTGCATTTGTGGAATACTGCTTGTATACAGTTATAGTTACTGCTTGGATACAGTTGTACAGTGTCATTTTGCAGCTCAGATCTAAAGCTGGCATAAATGTGTTAACGGAAGTTAAGAACCAATTAGCATAGCCCAGTTTCCCAGCTGAGCAAATGGGTCTGAAATTAGCTTAATAGTTTTGTGGTCATGGCGCAACTTAATCTACTGGTAAATTAGGCCAAAACAATATTAGGCTGTAAATGCCTGTAAAACAGGGTAAATGACCTTTCACCTATGCTAATTTGGTTACCTCTTTTCAAGCATAAAATAACCCAACGGGCTAGGCCGATTTACACATAATGACGGCGTCCATTAACTCTTTTTTTTTTCAACGTCATTAAGAACTCAAAAACTCTCCAGTAGCTGGCTGCATAGCAACATGGTTACCTCTTGACGATTGTGAAAATTTGCGGCGCTGAGAGTTTTACCTAAAAGTTTTAAATTTCTGTCATTTGTTGTTATATACATTTGTGTATTTTTTTTTTTTTTTGCGTCTGGCCAAGTCAAACCGGGCTAAACGTGGCGTATGCGTAACTAATTGCTATGACCAGCCAGCGCACCGGCACTAGAGTGCTAGGGTTCAAAGTCCAAAAGGAGCTTTGTAATAAAAAGAGCATAGGGTTTGCCAGGCAGAGGTGAGGTGAGGGGGTGCAGATTGCAAAGCGCCCATTTAAACGTTGCCAATTTGAAAGGCACTCAACGTACGGCAACTTGGCGCTCAAGTGAGGCAAGCGCTGCGGCTTTCGACGTCGACGCACATGTTGCAAATTGTTGCCAAATGCGCCACTGAACGGCAAACAAAGCTAGGGAAACAACAACAAAAAACAAAAACAACAACAATAGTAAGCCCAACACGTTATAAAAATTGTATTTTAAAAGTCATTAGCAGCTTTGCTCCTTGTCATTTCCCTCACACTGTGTGAGCATTTGCTTGTGTGCGCGAGTGCTGCGGTATGCAGAGGGCGCCATTTTGTTGTGTTGACGTGGGAAATGCCACACACGCCTTTGAAATGCCAAAAATTGCACAGAGCGCATTTAATTTTCAATTTGCTGCAACAAATATTTCGACTCGTTTTCATATTTCTACATAAAAGTAAATGTTCTAGCAGTACTTTCCGACGGCTTCGAGCTCTTTTAAAGCAGAAAGCGGCTGAAACGGGCTTTTAATATTGGGTTACAGTCATAAAAAATTTACCTACTTCTAAAATGACGAGTTGACTTATTGTTTATGCCAATTCGAATGAGTGGACAAATGAAAATCGCAACGGCCTATTAGTAAGCCTATTATATATAAAAAGTAGAAAATATGACCAACCAAATCGTAATTAAAAAGTTTCAGAAATTTTTGTACATTAAATTAAATATTGCTCACTATTCTAATTAATATTATTTTTATATAACTCTTATTCTACTAAGAAATGCTTTGCAATTTAGTCGTCGCTTTATGTAGCTTTTATCAAAGGATAAGGCTTAGAATCAGCGGCCTCATGATTATGGTAGGGACTCCGATTGGGCACTGTCTTATAAGAAGACATGACCCAATGCACTGTAGCAGCGAAGAGGAGGAGAAAATCGTTGAACATTTCCAATGTCACTGGACAGCTTGCTGTAGAAGTGGATTTGTCCATCTGGGACTCGGTTTACTCAACGATCGCCCTAAAAATTTTAAAGCTGGCTGTATTAGGATGGATGGGTAAATATGGCTTCATTAGGGTTTATGTAGATTTTGTGGCATCACAACGGGTCTAACTGTTTGACCCGTATTAGAAGAAAGGCAGTCTAGTCTGCCCTCTCCTAGTCACATATAACTATAGTAATCCATAGTAATAGCTTACATAATTATTTAAATTCTTAATTAATTATTTAAGCGAAACCGTGTAAGTTTCTAAAAGTATCAGAGCTGAACCAGCTGCCAGTGATTGCACTAGAAAGGGAACTGTAGGTCTTATGGGTCGCAGTGACTATCCCCCCTTGTCTAATAATGATAATAGTAATAATAATAATAATTTAAGCGTGTTATAGATAACAGTGTTGCAAATCGTTTACACTAGTGTTGAGTAATGCTGCTTAAGTATAATAACAAACACAGCAACAAATACTGTCTGGCGAAAATCAAACTTGTCCCATATATTTTTCATTTATTTATTTATTTATTTTATTTTTTTTGCAAAACATTCAAAATGTGCTTGAAAAAGTGCATAAAAATTGCCTTGGCATTTCCGTTATTTTTTTCTAAAAATTTGCAGCTGCAATTAGTGTTGAGCTGAGCACATGCCATGTCCGGAGCATGGCTACACATATTTTTAGTCCTTGCCATCGCATTGCACATACACATATGAGTGATTTTTAATTAATAAACTCATTAGGCTGGTTGGATAGCTGTGCTGGTGGTCTACTACTGCTGTGGGTCCTTCTCGTTTTAATTACTGCTAACAGCTGACCCCCACAACAAGAGCAGACTCAAGCTTGCCGCTGCAAATGATTTCCTGGCATTTGAACAATGTGTCGACAATTTTTATGTATTTTAGACGTTGCCGTTGGCAGTTCAACAGTTGGGTTGTTGCACGAACGGCCCTAAACGCTTCTGTTGCACGTTGTCGTTCAACATTTGATGGCCTAATGGCAGAGCGGCATGACAGCGCTAAGAGAGGAAATGTATAAACGTGCGCAGTTGCTTAAAAATTAAATATAATTGTTGTTGTGGGCTGGTAGTTGTACACTTTGTTGCAGACAATTGGCCAGCCAGCTGCTGAGTTGCATTGTGTGACGTTCAACCACATGTCATAGCTGTGTGCTGTGTGCTGCATTTGTTGTAGTACCAGACTGTGGCCGCCAGAGCTCGGGTAACTGAATTAATATGTATTGCCGCCCCCTTTGCATCCCACGCCACTGTTTTGAAATTGTCTGCCATTGCCGTGTAAAAACACGGCAAAATAACACGAATTATGAAATGGCCACAAAACTACGCTAAACACGTTGACGCGCGCCACACGCAAGCGTCTAAAATTATGTGCTACATTGCGGCAAGGGGAGAAGAGCTGGCTGAAAAATCAACTTCATTTTAACACAATGCTTTAATTAAGCGACAAAACAAAATGCCTGCATGCCAGAAATGAAAAACAAAAACAAGAAAAACCAAACTCTACACGAATGAGACATGAATCGGAAAGGTTAGATAGAGTTTAATGTTAGGCCCCAAGCTAAACTTTGACTGAAAATGTTGTAAAAATAAAAATTAAAATAAAATTAAATATATATATATGTGTATAGCAAAAGTGGTTCTAGCAGTAGAGTTTAAGCGCACAAAATGTTAAAGTCCAGCGCATTCAAGACCCATGGGAAATACTTGCGAGCACTTTATAGAAAGCATCGTCATTGGTCGCAGAAAGAGCCGTAATACATAGCTTTATGTCGCAGAATAAATAACAATTAAATTAAGCAAATGCTTGACTTAGAAGGAAGATATATTCAAATAAAAATAAATATAATAATAATTAGTTAAATATTAATTTTAAATTTAATTAAATTTTACGTACATTTATTTATTTACTATAAATGAATATTACTGAGAATTCTAAATATTTTCAAATTCAGCTTAACTCTAGACAGAAAAAAAAAATAAATAAATTAGAGTTTATCGCACTCAAAACAAGAATTTGCTATCCCAAAAGTACGTCAAATGCAGTTTTTCTAATATTGAGAGTAAAAACTCTGAATTTGTCCTAATAGAAATCTAATTTATAAGCGTATTTCTAAACGAAAATCGAATTTTAATACAGCGTATTTTTTTTAATAGAAAATACCAATAGGAATCCAAATTCAAAATCGTATTTCTGTATAGAAAATCTAATTTGAATGCAGCTATTTTTATTTATTTATTTATTTTATTATTTTTTTTTATAGAAAATCATAAATTTAATCCAACATTTTTTAGATAGAAAATGTTTTGTCTGATTTGACATTGAGAACCGTTCGAATCTCAATTGAAGATTATTTAATTTTAAAATTCAGTTTTAGATTATTTTTAAAATTGCAAATAGCTTCTGGAGATTATAAAAAAGCCTCTGGAAATTCAAAAGCCGCCAAACTTAAATTTAGTATGAATTTTTTTCAGTGCAATTAAAATACTGATAGAGGGTCTAAAAATGTATAAAATAATTTCTGCAAGAGGGTTCCACAGTTTCTTAACTTTTTTGAATCTCAATCTGGCAAATCTTTGGCTCTACTTAACAACTGAATATATGGTGACTAAAGGGACTTAAAATCCTCTTAATGAGCAATTAAAGCTCTCTTTTATATTATATAGCATAGCTGAACGGTCGTAAAACCGCTATTCTGTCTGTGATCTGTTTCAGAAATATTAGACTGCAATCGAAAATGTCTCCCAGCATTATATTAATTCGTTCTTATAATTTTTTTTAAAGGTTGCGCCTTCTTGACCTACTTTAGTCCTGATAGCACATCGACAGCGGCCAATTCGCCCACGTCAACACAAGCAACGCTGTACAATGACAAGCAATCCATAACAGGGGTAAGTTTTATTTGCACTATTTCTACGTTAAAGCTTTTATTATTTTCAAATTTGTTTTCTATGTAATAAAAAAAATCCATAGCTTTGTTAATGGCATTAAAAAAAGACACTCAAAAGTATGCTATAAAAAATAAATATAAAAATACATATATTTTATTGTATGCTTCAATTGCATTTATGTAGATATTATCTTGATTTATGTTTGCAAAAATCTATATAATTGTATTTGCGTAAATTTAAGGTCAAGAAAATCAGCAAATTATTTATGCAAATTTATTTTTTATTTTTAACATGTTACATTGCAAGCATTTAATAATTTCCCGATAAATTGTGAATAAATTATTGTTTGTTATAATTTATGCACATCCTAAGTTGCACATATACTCATAGAAATTGTGATTTCTAACGACCATAATCGCCAGTTTAGAGAGTATTAAACTTATGAAGAATTATTTAGCTAACTTTGGCACTATATTTGTTTGTTATTTGTCCATAGAAACGGCATATATGCAGCGCAGTTTTAAGAGCCAGATTCAGATTAAGATGCAGACTAAAAATCTAAAAAAATGTAGTTTAAAGAGATGCTAGATGAAATTGTTTTTATTCATTTCACAACTATCGATGGTACCTTGGATACTATGACAGATCAGAAATTTTCGATCAGTTTGAACATATTATTGAAATACAAATAGAACTCGAAAATAAGAGAAAGAACTAACTCATTGCCTAATTATTTTTGTTTTGTTGAAACCTACCTGATTATGATTTCATGTACTTCAGTTCAATTGAATTGTTAAATTTAATTTTCTTGAAATTTGGTTTAGTTGGATTATCCAAAATTCCATTCATACCGTTTTTAAACAGAGATAAAAGAAAATGTTTATTATTTATTTTTATGCCTTGTTGAAGCAAAGCTGACTTACATTTCATTTAATCGGGTTTCGGTTCGAATTGTAGAATTTGTTTTTATTTGAATTTCATTTGTTTAATTAACCAAAATTTCGTTCATATAACTTTAAAACTGAAAAACTGGTTAGCATAAAAAATGTTTATTGTTTCTTTTACGAACCTAATTTTATGTACTCCGGTTCAGTTTTAAGCTCCGATGTTTTTTTCTCTGGTTTTGGTTTTGTTTAAATATGCCTTTTTATTTTTGTTTTTTCACATTTCACATCTTTTGCAGATTTGACTTACGTTTCTTGAAAACTCGGATACTCCAATTTTAGAGTATTTCGACTCCGAACCTCTTTCTTGTTATCAAATTATTATTAATGTGCAATATCTGAAATTTCATTGAGGAATGTATTTTTCTGCTTGCCATAAGCAAAATAGAATTCATCCTGCTGACCAACAGTTTGAAAATGTTTATGGTTTGACGCTCTTATATTTATTTTGTTCTCTCGTACAAGGCCTTTACTACAAGGTATGCAACTTCGACCTTAGTCAACATTTTTACTTGGTCCGCAAAATTAAAACATAGTTTTTATTTACTCTATACCTATTTTTTTTTTTTTTTTTTTTTAGTTTATCAACTTTATCTATGCATTTTAATTTACGTGCATGTTTTGAAAACAAAAATTCATAAAAAAAAAGTAAAAACTTAACTTCAACTGCATGGTAAACTAAGCTGAAAAAAAATCTACTATTGCATTTTGTTGTACTTGGTTGTTGCTGATATTGCTGTTGTAATTGTGATAAATTATTTGGTGCTGCAACGCAAGTGCAATTGTGTGCGTGTACACTAATTGTGTTGATTTTGGCAATTAGCTTGGTTAAATGTGTGTTCGTGAGAGCAGTCACCAGCCACCATCCACCAGGGAAGACAGTTGAGAGCTAGTGTGTGTGGCACTGCCGACTGCCGGGCGAAAACGCCCCGCAAACAGCTGCAAATGTAAACGAAATGTTGCAAAATTTATAACAATTTTCACAGTCAATAAATTAAGGCACATTTATGTCGTTGTCATTACACACAAACGCATGCATACACACAATTCCAAAACACTCACACTAAAAAATGATTTATGTTTAGTTGTTTGGCTGTTTCACATTGTAAACACGTGTAAATATGTTTAACTAAACGTATGTTTACTGGTTTGGCTCAGAGCCCCCCTTGCAGTCGATGGTGCGGGAAAAAATTATCAAAATGCATTAGCCAAAATGCAACTAATTGAAAATGTGTAAAGTGTGTGTGAGAAAAATGTAACACCGAATAATAAATAATAAGCAATAATAATAAAATATGTAAACTGTAATTCGTTTTTAGCTATTTTGTTGAAGGGATGGCATTGGATTTAGCATAATCACCACTTTGGGAATTTCAGCGTGTTTTGATTTTTCAATTGTATTGATATTAATTTCATTGCATGGAATTTTATGCAGCGGCATTGGAAAATGTGGTTATGACAAGGCGAGGTCGGTTCCAAAAGTTTTTGCACAACAATAAGTTAGGCAAGATTGCAAGAACAAATAAACTTTATGCAATATTTGTTATCTTAAATTACAGGTCAAGTGGAAACGAATTCTCATTTTATTTAGCAGCTTGGATATTTTTAGTGTTTTTTTAGTTTTCATTTAAGGTTAGGTACTAATTTTTTTTTCGTTAATTGTTGACCAAAAGTATTTTTATAAATGAAATAGAAGCCCTGCATAACCGTGACACAAAAAAAATTAAATATATATTTTTTTACGTAAAAAATTGTTGTTTTTTGGTATTCCTTCTGATACTTTCATTTCACGAAACTCGCAAAAAGTAATAAAAATTAAATGTCGGAGTTTTCTGGGGCACTAAGATTTCAAATATTAGTTTTCAAAAGCACGAGTGCGGAAAATCTATGTAGTCTTCTGGGTCACCTTAGTTAGCCTTGCTTACGTTAGACTGGGCACGTGGACTGCCGTATTATGTTACTCCAGTGAATGCTTATTATGCTCTTAGCAAATACTCACCGTTAATATATAATTTTAATCTAATGCAAATCAAGATTTCCACTCTTGTTTTAATCTTAAAAACGGCTTCTATACAACAGCTAGTTTTCAAATGTAAGCTAACATTTCCACTTCTATCGATACCAAAAAAAAAAAAAAAATAAAAAATAAAAAAAAAAAAAAAAATTACATCATATGTCTCCCTATTCTATAATATCCATATACTAATATTTCTTAGGCATTACATTTAATATAGGGCAACACTAAATAGCTGTTTTATTATCATATAATGTAAATAAACACAACCAGCTTTGCTTTAACCTCAAAAAAGCTGTTGTTGTTTAGTTGTCGTTCTTGCAAAGCTACTTAAGTGGTTCCATAATTGAACTAGTTCATCACAACTTTGAACCACAAACCGCGTATGTAGCAGCTGATTCCGTACACAAAACTAACTTCGAGGTAAACTAAAAACCATTTGTGGTTTGGCATCACTGTATATACATATATATTTTTGTTGTTATGTTTTTTGTTTTGACTTTGCTGTTGTCCTGCCTCTGTTTTTAGCTTTTTGTGTCTCTTAAGAAAATTTTAATAAGTAGCACAACTAAAACAATAATAACAACTGCAGCAGAAACAAAAAACAACAAAGTTCTGGCAAAACTGCTGCCGTACAAGTGGCAAATGTAAAGTTCTTAAAAGAGGCAGCTGCAATGCTTACACACACACACACACACACGCAGACAGATTGTATGCGAAGTAAAATGTAATAAATTTCTATACAAAACGACCACAAAATCGCTGTAGATGTGTCTGCGCTATATATATATATATGCATGTGTGTGTGTATATGTATGTGTCTATTGGTAGACAAAGAAAATATGAATGCAAGCAGCCAGTCAAGCAGCTATATCTATTGTAGTCCAGGCTATCTATCCATCTATTCTGGGGGCCCAGCTCGGTTATACACGCCTACTTGATGGGCGTGTGCTTCGCTTTTTCACGTTCTTCTTGTTTGCTGGGTTTTTTTTCTTTCTTTGTTTCGAAGGACCTGCCAGTTCTTACTACACAATGCATTTTGCATATTCAATAAACTTTTCTGCCTGCCAGCCTGCTGGTTGGTTGTTTTACTTGGTTGTTGTTGCTATTGTGTTTTTGTTATTTTATGCAAAATTTAATTTCGGTTATGAATTTTAGACAAAAATATGCAGGCGCAACTGATGCAAAGCACATTTTACTGTGTGTGTGCGTGTGTGCTGTATACTAAAATCTTTTTGTCAATAATTGAAATTTTGCAGTGGCAACATGCATGGTTAGCAAGTATGACGATTGGCATGTCAAGTGACTGTCTGCTACCACTACATATTATGTGATTTTATTTATGCATATGTATAATTTGTAGCTATAGAATTTAGTTGTATAAAAATGAATTCCAGAGCGCATCGAAGCATAGTCGAAAATTATGTAGATTTGATGGCAAAGCTAGACAAAGTTGACTAGCTAACGAAATATTCTACATGAAAAACATGCCAGAAGAACAAATGTTGTATGTAGAGTATTTTGTAACTGCGCCTTGGAATTGAGATAGGGAGCATAGGTGGCTACTATTGGCCACATTGCGGTCTCACAATGACAACTGTAGCAGCTGTCACGATGAGGAGCCGGTAAAATGTACTGTACGATTTTTCAGCTTGACTCCGTATTGTCGAGAAGCCTTTCCTGAAGGCCTGTCCCGGCTTCGCTGGGCGATCTGCTGTGCTTTGTCATTACTTTCAGATAACTATGATGATTCTCTATGATTATTTTTTTTATTTTTTTATTAATATTTTAATTAACGTTATTATGTAAAGCAATAAAATTGTTTTTTCGCTGGCAGCCAGGGCCTTCGACTAGCGTTATCAGTAGATTATTTTTTATATGTTTGATAATATCTGAAGTTCTTAATTATATGTTGGAAGTTATAAATTTTACTGATTGTGGAAGCTAGCTGGAAAGGATAAGGAAATCGAAAATTGAAACCCTCTTGCCGGCAGGAGTCCACCAAATGGTATATTGATTGGGCGCTTCCGCAGACTCCAGATAAGCGCAAGAGGTGCCTTGTGTTAGCGTTTAGAAGAATCTAGGGTATTTCCGATTGGCAGGCAGATAAACATCACTGACAGTAGACAGACTTCCATGGTACAGTTGGTTAGAGGTACAAAATTAGCAAATAGGAGAATGCGTGGTTGGGTAAAGAGACCCAAACTAAGCTTAAACAGTTTTGCCATCTTTGGCGCAGAGCATTTACTGCTGGCATTACGCCACATTTACTCAAATGTATATTTTAACATTTCACTCAGCAAGGACCACTGCTAGTTTGCAAGCATAATGAATTGTAAAATTTATACAACATTTCACTGGGGTGGCGCATTTTTTAATTAACATGCAGCTTTGACAAACTCAATTGAATTGCCAAACACTTGACTGC